>LPNX010717711.1:330464-448930 GCA_001517045.1 Pseudotsuga menziesii
GTGTTGAATGCTTAACAGTTGTTTAAATTGCTTCAAGTAAATCAAACTTAAAGTCTTCTTTTTTTTCTTCATTTACTGTTGGTTAATAATTCCCATTTAGAGCATTTTCTTCTGCTATCTTTGGTTCCTAACTTGTAAATCTTGTTCATTGGTTAATATTGATAAATTTAGATCAACTGTACATTGCTAAGATATCTTGATTCATTATTGCACCATTGGTCTGTTTATTCATCTCATTATTAGACAACTTAATCTATGGATAACTAACTTAGATCTGCATTCATTAAAAGTTGCATTCTCTGACTCCATTCTTTAAGCACTGGTCTTTATTTTAAGGTCTGCTTGTCATTAAAGGAATTCTGTGCACTTGCATGCTGCTTGTCATTCCTTAGATATTCTAAAGTCTTAGCCTTAAATATTAATAAAAGATCCCTTTAATTAATTTGTAATTGATTAATAAATATGGAACTTAGTATTCCGTAGGGACTACCCCCCTTGGCTCTGTTGGGATCTAGCCTAAACGGAGGAGTTGTGGACTGTGGTGACAGTGGTCCCCAGCTCTAACTTGCCCCCAAGGACACACACAGCGTGTTGGAGACTTTCCTGTGTCTTAAAGTGTGTATTAGGCGGCTACAGACTGTAAGGCTATGACCACACCTATGGCATCGAATCTGAAGCTATTGAGTGATGCTTCGTCAGAGTTGGTTGATGCTATGATGTATCGTCAGATGATTGGGTCCTTAATGTACCTCACGAATAGGAGACCAGGTATTTGCTTTGCTGTGAACACATTGAGCCAGTTCTTGACAGATCCGAGACATGTTCACTTGGTTGTTGCAAAGCATGTAGACACTGAGAGGGGGGGTGAATCAGTGTGCAACCAATTTTAAAATTTTCTTAGCTTATCACAGTTAGCTACCAATTCATCATTCCATTACTCTACTAATCTCATAATCAAAACTTCATCATTCATATATCATAGCATTTGAATCATCAAGAACCATAACACAAAAGAACACAACACCATATAATTTTGTAATCTTTTTGTATTAGTTTTGGTTCGGCTACAACCGTTAGGTAAAATCAGCACCTACTGATATGAAAAGCACCTACTCTGCATCCAGGACCCTGCCTGGTTTTCTTAGACTCTGCTAAAAAGGGTTTGAGGCATCCTAACCTCAAAAGCAAGACAAGCTTGCATTTACAATACAGTATACTCGTATTACCATCAAGTAATCTCTGACACATCAAAGCTGCTCATCTTCTTTGCTCATCACATCAACTCTGCTGTAACACTGCTCATCATTCATCTTGTGCATTTGCTCACTGCTGCTCATGAATCTCTGGTCAATCTCTGCTTATTAACCTCTTCTCAAGAAGCCTTATCAATCCACATGTCTCACTGTGTAAGCACTGTCAATGTCATCAACCTGTCACTATCATTTGTCATATCATATCAGATTGCTGTCACTGTCAAATGAATGGCTGTCACTATCTTGTCAATTCAATATAGATCACTGTCAAGCTGTCACATAAAGATGCTGTAACTGCTGCATCACTTATCACTTCAACAAAGTCTGCTCAGGTCTTCATAGATGTAGGTGTAACAGTTTGCTGGTCAAACATCTCTTACTGTTTATACTCCACTGATCTCTTCATACCTCAGCATTCTTCATCATACTATATATCACTGCTTTTATCCTTCACAGTTTATATCAACATCATACTAAATCATCATAACACAGAACTTACCTTGTACATCATATGGGAGATCATCATCATCAGTCTGTATACATCAAGGTCTGAACATGCATATTGCATCATCATGTAGCAACAACAGGTATACATCATCAAGGAGTGTGCATCACGTATACATCATACCATCATCATTGTGTAAACAGTTTACAGCCTTCAATCTCTATCCAAAATATTTTTAGCATATGACAAGTTTGTTCCAAATAGCCTTCTTTCAAATTAGGCAACTTCAATGACTGTATATAATCTGCTCTTGTGCTAAGTGACGTACTGTCACAAATCTGAGCAAGTATACTTCTAGTTAACCCCACGGACAGACCTTCATTCGATCCCTAAATACTTGTCATAACAGATTCTGACTCTCAAATGCGCTCAAGGATTTCTTCACATTGTTCCAAGGGTTTTTAAGAAATCTTTAGGACTGCTGCAATACTTCTTTCGATCAGCTTCAATTAAAATGCATTCAAGTCAACTTCTTCAAGAATAGAACTGTCACCACTTGACTCATCAAAGTCTGATCTTGTCTTCAAAAGAATTTGCACATGCTAATTATTAAGATCTGCCCATCATTAAGCTTTGCTCTATCATACATCTGTTCTTATGTTGTTCATGTCAGTCTATCGGAAGTCTTTGCTTGTCATCCAGCACCAAAGTTTACAAGACATCAAAACAGCTCCCTCAGAATGTATCCAAGAACAAAGAACACTTACATTCACATAGATCCTTCATGTTCAAAAATCAAAGATAAAGAAAAAGGAGCCTTTATTGAAAATGATATATGGCTTCCTGTAGAATTGGTTTTATCATCCTTCACTAAGGCTGCCACAGTCCTCTGTTTTCATGAGATTCAGGATACCATAGTGATTGATAGGCACTTCAGGAATATCTTCAGTTATTGGCATTGTCTCGGGTTCTTCATATGTTGCACAGGTGCTGAAAAATAGGTCTCTTCACATTATTGGCAACTACTCCAAAACCGTCAAGGTATTTGATGTGTTAGTACCTTAATGGATCAAGAGTATTCTCTTTTAAGCAATAGCAGCAAAATGCATGACCGCATCAAATGCATTTCATCAACAGCCCTCCTTTTTGTTTGTGTCACCCACATCGACATAAATGAACTGCAGTTCATACCAAAGTCAGCACCTATGTCACAACCTCATTGGACTAGGTATTCTGCGTTCAACCTCACCCTCAGCCTGTGTATATACCCTTGACTTGTGTGCTGGGAAGGGGACCCACACAAATCAGAACTCAAACGTTGTGAAGAGACTCGGACTGTTGAAAGGCAGCAGTAAATTTCCAAAAGGCTCGGACTGTACTCTCTCCAAAGGCAGGACTGTTTCAAACACCCAGGTCTTGAAAAATTCGGGACTGAACTGTTGCACAAAGGTTCAGGATAGTCTTTGCGAATGATACATTTGGCCTTCCTTTGAACTTCAATTGGTGCTGTCCAGGGTTCACATATTCTTTCGGCATATCTGACATTCTGACATTTTTTTTTGCTTTCAACACAGGAAGAAAATAACGTACATATTCACCATCCGGATCATACTTTTTTCAAACGAAATCGGAGAATATATGCGATGGTACTAAAAATTGTTGAACAGGACAGCCACATCCAATTTCTATTATTAATTGCCCAATCTGAATCAATCAGTAATTTGTCAAAGACATCTCGACCCTTCTCCCAGTGGACAAACTGAAGGCAAAAGCATGAACATTCCACGTCTTAAGCTTCAATGATTTTGACTAAAAAAGAAATTAGAATTGTGTATATTTCAGTTATGCCTCAGTCACGAGTTCTACACACCATCTCTGCCCAGCGAACTCTTTCCTCAGTCCACGAGCTGATGTATCCAAAATTTTGGAGAAAAATAAGAGACCAAAAAAAAAAACTTACTGCTGCTGCAGATTTGAGACAGTTCTGTTGCTACCCACGAATTTAAAAAAAAAACATTCCAGACTGCTGCTCCTAGCTGCTGCGAATTTCCTCAAAGCTCCACCGAAAATTTCCACTCAAAAATGAAGATTTGTGATGGTATTTATACTAAATATTCACCTTAATTTGGGGAGCCAACTTGTATTAAATTTAATAATTTATTTCTAGGCCAACTTCACAATTAACAATTTTTAAAAAATATTCTGGGCCGACATGCATACATATACTTATTTTTGTTTTAATTTGACTTTGGAGCCGACTTCTTAAGGCATTTTCAAGGGCTCTTTCATTGATTCTATCAATACAAGGGCTTCTGCTTCAAGCCAAGGGCATCCACCACATGCCAGAGACCATATAAGGTCATCACCATCATAATACATGCAAGGGTTCCATGACCTTTTCAACGAATGACACAAGGAGATCAAGTGCAAGCACTAGGACCAACTAATGCATCAAAGACTTCATCAAAGTTCCATCATGCCACCAAATAAGTGGGCTCCATGACCTTTGCAAGGGAATCATGGTCTTCATCAGGGATTCAAGACTTCATGGGCTTCTCCAACATCTACCAGGGCTTCAAGACCATCTCTAGGGTCTTCAGCATCATTAGCTGGGTCTTCAACATCTTCAGCAAAGTGGTGACATCAAAACCCAAGCGTGTGGGTACAGGGACAAACCCATTCTGGGTACAAGGTGCTTCAAGGCACAAACCCACTCTGTAAGGGATCAAGGCACTGCAGGCGGGACATGGTGGCATCAATAACATTGACATCCCGTGGGGCCACTGCAAGTCCATGTTGGCATCAATGACAATTTCATCAACAAAGCAAATTCTAAGGTACCTGAAGGGTACAATTGATTATGGGCTCTAGTATGAGGCAAATCAGAAGATTAACTTGGAAGGTTATGTGGATTCGAATTGGGCAGGCAGTGCCATTGATAGAAAGAGCATTTCAGGGTGTTGCTTCAGTATGGGATCAGGTGTGATCTCCTCGTTTAGCAAGAAGCAATCTTGTGTGGCTCTAAGTACAGCCGAAGCAGAGTATGTTGCAACTTGTTCAGCTAGTTGTGAGACAGTATGGTTGAGAAAGCTACTGTCTAATTTATTTTATCTCCAAATGGATACTACTTGTATATATTGTGACAACCAGAGTTGTGTGAAGTTGTCAAAGAACTCGGTGTTCCATGACAAGTCGAAGCATATCGAGATCAAATATCACTATATCAGGGATATGGTGCAGAGAGGAGCAGTGAAGCTCCAGTATGTTGCCATGGACGAACATATAGCTGATGTGTTGACCAAGCCATTAGCCAGAGTGAAGTTTGAGTACTTCAGGGAGAAGCTTGGTGTTCTCCAGATTGAGGTTCCTTCCAAGGGGAAGTGATGAGTCCGTGAGCCCTTCTGACTTGGTGAGAGGATTGGTTCCTTCCATGGTCAGATGTAAGTGTTGTGCCCTTCTGACATGGTGAGAGGATTGGTTCCTTCCATGGTCAGATGTAAGTGCTATGCCCTTCTGACATGGTGAGAGGATTGGTTCCTTCCATGGTCAGATGTAAGAGCTGTGTCTTTCTGACATGATGACGATTGGTTCCTTCCATGGTTAGATATATGTGATGATACCACATCCAGTATGAAAAAGGACTGGCTCTGTGTAGATGCCACATCCAGCATGAAAAAGGGTTGGCTCTGTGATGACACATCCAGTATGAAAAAGGACTGGCTCTGTGTAGATGCCACATCCAGCATGAAAAAGGGCTGGCTCTGTGATGACACATCCAGTATGAAAAAGGACTGGCTTTGTGTTGGTGCCACATCCAACATGAAAAAGGGTTGGCTCTGTGATGATACATCCATCATGAAAAAGGGTTGGCTCTGTAAAGGACTACATCCAGTATGAAAAAGGATTGGCTCTGTAGATGTGCATCCAGCATGAAAAAGGGTTGGCTCTATCGATAAAGACCTACATGGAGGCTAGGCCTACACCCGACATGAAAAAGGGTTGGCTTTATAGAACTTTCTGTGACAAGTAGAATTGAGATAGCACCAGTGATGATCCAGCAGTGATGATCCAGATCAAGTGATGATCCAGACTTGATGATGATCCAGTGACGATCCAGATCCAATGATGATCCAGACTTGATGATGATCCAGATCCAGTGATGATCCAGACTTGATGACTTAACGATGAAGATGACTTGAAAATGAAGATGAATTTGAAGATTAAGATGACTTGATGATGATCCAAATGATACAGAGAAGAAGACTTGTGCTGATAAATTGTGTCGAGAGAATACCTTCCTAGTTAAGAGGGAGTGTTGATATTTTTGTAACTTCGGGATGTATTCACTTGTATAACTTATGTATTGTATCCCGATGTTTATTTTGGGAAGTATCTGTAATGTAATTGAGTCATGTCATGCCCCGATGTTCCGATCGAAAGATTCAATAATGTAAACAAGTCATGTAAAGTCATAGAGTATAACCCTCCTTATTGATCAAGGGTTAAAGTCCCCGCAATTATGGGGCCCTAGGGTTATTAGACTCTCCTAGAGAAGTTGGTCCTAGTGAGTTATTGTCAAGTCAGGAATTAGTATAAATAGAGAGAGGGAGCCTCTCTATTTATCACACATTCATACTCATTGACTCACACTCAGTTGTAGCGCATAATTGAGAGAGAGAGAAGAAGCCGGAACAAGAGAGAAAGAGACCACTGCTGTCGGGAGATCATCTTACTGTCTTTGGGTTTTACTTTTGGTGTTGATTCTATCTCTGAGGAAGTTGCGAGGTTTTCTCCTTTATGGTTTCCCCGAGGAAAATCTTTGTGTTCATTGTCTCTTGTGTTTGATTGATGTGCTTGTTATTCTCTCAGATAAGATCCTAAGATCATATAGCTTAAATGTTAAAAATCTAACAATTTTGATTAACCTGCTATATCACCCCTTGACTTGTTGAGAAGTGCACTTTGAAGAAGTCAAAGCATAGAAGATCATGGCTAATCCAACTAGCCACTACAACCAAGAAAAAGGTCAATGAGGTAGTAAGGAAATGTCCATTGGTTATGAATGGTTGGTCACTTATGAACATCTAAATGTTCTACCACTTGGTTCTTATGACATTCTCATTGAAATGGATTGGTTGGAAGCACATAGAGCAGATATTGATTATTACAACAAGACTTTTGAGTGCTTGGATGAAGAAGGAAACCTAAGGGTTGTATGAGACATTCCAAAGGTGAATTCTGTTAGGCCGATTTCAGCCTTGCAGTTGAAGAAGTTTGTGGGAAAAGTTGCAGAGAGCATGCAACTCATGTCTTGGAGGCAGCAGAGAATGATACTCCTAGGTTGGAGGGTTGTCATGTGTTGCAGGAATTCAGGGATGTTTTTCTTAATAAAGTTACAGGGCTTCCTCCAAAGAGGGACATTGATTTCACAATTGAACTTGTGCGAGGAACAACACCAATGTCCAAGAGCGCCTACAGGATGAGTACACCAAAAATGCTACAGCTAAAGATGCAGCCACAAGATTTGTGGGAAAAGAAGCATATCGGGCCAAGTGAGTCCTCGTGGAGAGCACAAGTTTGGTTTGAGAAGGAGAAAGATGATACACTCTGGTTGTGTATTGGTCACAGACAGTGGAACAAAGTCACTGTGAAGAACAAGTATCATTTTCCTAGGATTGATGACCTCTTTGATCAGATGAAAAGAAAAGAAAAAGGGTGTTTTCCAAGATTGACTTAAGGTGTAGTTAACAACAGGTAAGGATCAAGGATGATGATGTTCATAAGACAACCTTCAGAGCAAGGTATAAACCTTATGAGTTTGTAGTGGTACCATTTGGTTTCACAAATGAACCAGCTACATTCATGTGCCTCATGAATAATGTTTTAGTAAGTTCTGGACAGGTTTGTTCTTGTTCTCCTTGATCGCATTCTTATTTATTCTAAGAATGAGGAAGAACATGTGGAACAGTCGAGGCTGACTTTGAAATTGCTCAGAAAGCATAAGTTGTATGCAGGGTTGAGCAAATGTGATTTCTATAAATATAGAATTCATTATTTGGGTCACATTATCTCAGATAAAAGAATATTTGTAGACTCTGAAAAAAATGAGGCCATGATGAGTTGGCCTGCTCCAAGAAAGTTAACAGATGTAAGATCTTATGTGGGACTTGCAGGACATTGCAGGAAGTTCACTAAAGGATATTCTGCAAGTAAAGTGGAGTCTATGTATAGGCTGAGAAAGCATGCATGTGAACTTGTAGTTCCATGAGGAAATGGCCCTTGTGTGTATGAGCATACATATGAGGAATTCCTGAAGACTGCAGGTAGAATGACCTGAGCAGAGCAGTATGGTTGTGCCCAATGAAACCCAGGGCTGGAAGCTACCATGTGCCATGAGAAGGATCTCATGACCGAGAACAGATTTTGAAACTTCAAGTTGCAAGTTTTTTTTTTTTTTTTGGGTGATTATGGGGGACTGTGATCTCTTGCGATGGTTTTGAATCACGCTAACANTTGCATTGCTTGATGACTAAAGTTTCCTGTTACTAACTGTGACTGTTTGGTTGATTTAAAATTGTGTCAAGATGACATGTTGTATGTGGATGTCCAGGTTTTGGGACAGCATGTGTAAGTAGGGGATAAGTGCTCCCACTTGCAAAAGTCAAACAGTATGAGGATGGCCTCATGGTTGCAAAACTCTGATTTTCTGCAGGAAGCATAATTGTGGACTCAGATTTTTATTTGGCTAACAATGCTATTGATCGTTTGATATTTGGGAAATTATGCATGCATGAAATAGATTTGAAAATCTATGATTAATTTTTTTATGATGACATCTCATGTGAACTGTATACTTGTATGTAACGCAGGTGAGATGATGAAAGTATGCCCTTGGAGTACATAGATTCTCGGAAGGATGTGTTTGGGATACATAACTCCTCAGAAGGATGTACTGGGTATACCTGGGTCCTTGGAAGGATGTACTTGAATACATAGCTTCTCGGAGGGATGTGTTTAGAATAGGTTTGAAAACCTATGATTGCAATTTTTTTATGATGACATCTCATATGAACTGCACGCTTGTATGTAATGCAAGTGAGATGATGAAAACATGTACATGGGATACATGGCTCCTCTGAAAGGATGTACTTGGGTACATAGCTTCTCCCCCCTGGCAGCTATGCACCGGTATGCATCACTGGGAACGCCCAGGGTGTAAGACATCCAGTTAGACTTCTTTCCGCACACATTCACGTCGTAAGGGGACTGTCACGAGAGTGGGGGCTCCATGAAGAGAATAACCCCTAGGTATTATGATGTCTGGAAAGGAAGCACCTGAGCATTGTTAAGCACTTGGAGGAGGTGCTAGACCCTTAAGCCAAAGCTATCATTAAGCACCCACGGAGATGTTGGGATCTAAAGCTGGGATGATCGAATCTCGGTTGAGAGATGCTATACAGATAAGTATTGGAATTACTTGGCAAACCCTGGTTGATTTTCTGTAATTACACATGTGCATAATGGATCAGCTAAGATTTTGAAAATCTTGTTAAGAAATAAATCCTGCGAAAAAGAATCTGACATGTGAATTAATTTGTTATGGTGCCTAGAAAGGAAGCGCCTGAGCAGTGGTGAGCACTGGAAGAGGTGCTAGGCCCATAAGCTAGAGTTTCCATTGAGCACCCAAGGAGGTGTTAGGCTCTGAAGCGGGGATGACCAGACCTCGGTTGAGAGATGCTATACAGATAAGTATTTGGTTTACTTATCAAACTTTTGTTGTTGTTGATTTTCTGTAAACATACATGAGCATATGATGCAGCCATGGTTTTGAGAATCTTGTTATAGATTGCATCCTATAGGAATTAATCTGGCATATGAATTAAATTCATTGTGGTGTTCGAGAAGGAAGCACCTGAGCTTGGTAAGCACCTAGAGGAGGTGCAGGCTCTTGAGCAGAGCTTCCATTGAAGCACAAGAAGAGGTGTTGGGCTCAAGAACGAAGCTGTCAGACCTCGGTTGAGAGGTATTTTCAGGTGATCCGAGGCTTGCAGAAATTTGGCTACCCTTTAATGCACACCCAGGTGTGGGGTGGGGCAGGGTTGTGAGTGCCATGGTTGTATAAAGCCCAATTGGACACCTGTGGAACCAAAACAAGATACTTATGCAGATGACTATTTGGTTCACTTTGCAACTTTTTGTTAATTCTATGTCAATATACATGTGGATGTGATTCATCTATGATTTTGGAAAATCTTGTAAATACTAACATGGGAATTAACTCATTGTTTGGAGCTTCAGCAAGGGTATTTCTAGTTTCCAAAGACACTGGAAATGTTCCAAGACCAGAAAAAGAACTTGTGGTGTGTGTTGATGCATGCAAGCAAAGGCTTGGAAGAGTTCCAAATCGTTCCATTGGACAGATAAAGGTGCAGAGGAAGCACTGCAGTCCTGAGGAGGCTACGTGGAAGCTGAAGGATGCCATGCGATTGGCACATCCATTTTGTTCAAGTTTGCAAAGCAGTGAGGTAGTGCCAGTATAGCATTTTTGTTCAAATTTGTGAAGCACTGAGGACAGTGTTGTTGAAGGGGGAGGGGAATGTAACACCCCAATTTTGACCTCGTGGTATTGAATTGCATATGATGTAAATATTGTATTTAATTGTGGTATGGAGCTAAAGGCAAATGCCCCACCATGGATTTAGTGTTTTATGTTCAGGGATTAAAAATCGATGCCAAAGGTTTATGTGCTAGCCAAGCACAATACATTTTGAGACATCATGTAAAATGCAAATTAATAAAAATACCACAACTAATTAAGCACCGCAACGTTAAAGAGATGGAGGCATGATTTCACAAGGAATAGGGGGGGATTATTCAAACCCTTGATCCAATGGGGAAAACCCACAAAGCTGTCAACTACCCTTTTTTGTCTTTTATGCCCAGTCATCTAAAGTTGGTGAAGGAAGTTATTGCCTTGGGATGAGAAAGGTATGGAGGTCAAATTTGAATTTGGGGAGTCACCCATTTTTGGAAAACGTGTTTTTGGCTTCTTGGGCAAGTAAATGCTTGGAAATGTATTCCCAAGCCATTATTCACTCATGCGTTTGCTTTCTCACATAGTTAGAGATAGTTGGGGCATTCTTCCTCATGATTTCGGCTATTTTCTTGATTCCTCCATGGCTGGGGATTTTGTTGTTGGTATGGCTAAGTGAATGTGCAGCAGTGATGCCCGATTTGAGGGTTTTGAGAGGCCGTTTTGCCTCCCTCACGCAGCGGGAGCATGTTGTGCGTTTCCCCCACGTTTTTATGTTGTCTCCTCATTCCTTCATGCCCAGAAATCCGTTTTTGTTATTGTTCAGTGAATGAGAAGAAGGGAACCACGATTTTGGGGTTTGAGGAGGCCGTTTTTGCCCCTGTGAACAAGATGGGAGTTCTCCTTTAAGTTTTCTTCCATTGTTCCATTTTTATCCATGGTTGGGAAGTCATTTTGGGTTGCTGAGTGCATGAGCAGCAGGGATTTACGTTTTGGGTGTGTGCTGCGGCTGAATTGCTCTTGAAATGCCCATAGGAGTTTTCTGATTTTGGGATTCACGGTTTGGGCGAGAATGATGGTCGTTTTTGCTCCTGAATATCCCTGAACGTTGTGAAATCGATTTTGGTTCCCAGGGTTGTCTTTTCCCTTGTCCTATTTTCATTTTGGCTTCCCATGAACGCTTTGTTCATACCCAACAGTTGTGTGTGGCCGTGTTTTGATTAATTGGTTGACTGTGTCTTTGATGTAAAGTGTGGCTTGGATGAGTAAGTCCAAGGAACCCCTATGTTGTTAGGTTGTTGCCTTAATAGCCATGGAACCTAGTTGTTCATTGGCTTTGCTGGACAGTCTGTGAAACCCAACTGTGTGTTGGCTTGACTGTGGATGTATGGTATTGTTGTGTGTAATCCTGTTGTTCCCTAGTTCCTTGTGGGAATAGCCTAACTCGGGGGTGGCAGTGATGCTGAGAGATTGATGAGCACACTGGCCTATGGTTGGGTGGAACATTGCAGCGACATAGCTAGTTGCGGACCAGCGTCTTCTCAAGATAAGTATTCCTTGTGTCTTTAATTTCCGCAATTGGATTTGTTTAATGAATTGTGAACATGATAAATGCTTGAATGAAATGAATGATTTGCTTCCACTGTATATTTCATGTATTATGCATCTGTGTATGTATTTTTATGTTCAATGCATTTTATGTTTATGTTCATGGGGCTAGATTGCCCGGATTTGATAGCAGCATAGTCACATTCTCTCTCTGGTAGAGGGGTGGGGATGTGACAGAATTATTGGGAAACTGAATTGCAGAGATAGTATAGTCACCTATGGATGGATCTATATCTTTGAAGACGCCTTGATGTCATGATATCCAAATCACAGTTCGGAGAAAAACGAGAAGTGTCATCCAAACTCAAGGAGACAAAGTACTCATGAGGTGAAACAACTAGACGATCAGAAAGAATTCTTCTTAAGAGTCAAAAGGCGATGATTCATTTTTCTTTGATTCAAAGGATCCTAATCACACAGTTGGCCACAGAAAGTGCTTTCCAAGCAATTGCAACAGTTAAATAGGTTATTTGGGATCTCTTTGTTTGAAATAAGAAAAGGCAGGGTATTAATGTTTAGAAAAAATGGATTCCCTTCCCTGCAATATGGTTAAGAAGCAAGTTCTCATTTACATTTGTAGAAGTAAAACCATCTAAGCATTTGTGACCTTGAGAGAGGAGAAATTTCCATAGTTGTGGGAGTGATGGTCTCAAACTTGTCAACTACATTCGCCAAGACAAGTTCAATTGAAAAATAAACTATAGTAAGTGTAAAGAATTGTAGCTGCTACTCAGAACAATTGTTATATCATTGTTATATTCAGTGACTCAATGTAGTCTTTTGAAATTTGTTTTCAAGCACAAGCTACCCTAGAAAAGAATGAAGTGGAATGTTGTAGTCATTGCATTCCTAAGATGAAAAAGAATCACTTTTTTTCTTTTTTCGTATTTTTTGAGAGGAAAAAGCGGGAAAAGAGGAAAATATGGACATCTATCTATTAGCCTACCTGTCTATCCACATCTATCTATTAGCCTACCTGTCTATCCATATAGCCCACAAAACAGATTGAGATTTATACACAAACCCAAAACCCTCTCGATGCTTGCTAGTATCAAAACCAATTCAGATTGGTTTCAATGGGGTCGAACCGATTTAACGATGGAATAAAATGAAAGAAGGATCTGCCCGCATAGAAAACGCTCAAGCACTTGCAAGAATTTGTTCGGATTGCTCATATGAAGGAACCTTCTTGATCTTCAAATGGCATACCAATGGATTCGTGGTTTATATATATGAGAGATAGACCATTTTTACTGGGTTTTTCAATTTTATTATCTACAAACCCAACTTGGGCAATCTAGGATTACTAAATTGAAAAGAAATTGGGTGCCAGGATACGACCTGCCCTCATCAAACATCTTTCGCCCTAGGCCTAGTTCTTTACGGGGTGTAAAAGTGAATCCTGTTCACTCCATGAAAATACGAATCTAGTGCCATTAATTTGATCCCATGAACTAATGAAAATTAGCCATGTAGTGTCATCTATCTCGGGTTTATTAAATGAGCTATGTGAAATAAGCAAACCCCCATATTTCACTAATAGAATGACAAAAAAAAAAGGAATGACAGTCATATAGTTTTTAAATTTCTCAAAATTTCTCATGTAAACGTAGTTTCTTTAGTGTATATGGTGAAACAAAATTTTGTTGTAATAAGAAGCATTTAATAGAATAGAGATAAAATTATGAGCCATTTCAATTGAATGGAGGGAGGATGTTATCATAATTATTTAGAGACTTTTTTTTAAAGTAAGTTTTTAAATTAACAAAACTTGGGTTATAATGAATTTTTTTATGAATTATATTAATTTTATAATTATTATATATATAGGATTATTCATAGCATATATTAATGATGATATTAACATTAACAAATATAAAATGTTAAAAGACTAGTATTAATGGTGAACGAAATTGCAACATAAGGATTTGTCATTGTCGTAGTAACATCACATAAAGAACAACTACAAGCCAAAGATTACCTACATGGCATGACTATGAAATTGTTAATGACTTTAGGAATGAACTGAGGGAAGATGTTATCACATCAAATCGATGACTTGTATCCCAAATACAACTTTCAAGTGAACAAATCTTTTAGTATAGCTAATGTCTTATAAACCATATTAATGTCACAATTGTTATCTACATGTGCACAACACACCCCAACAATGATTTTAAAACATGCACAGACACAGTTTTAGAAAAAGAGTGTTAATGTGGAATGAAATATTTACATAGAGGTTCCACCATGTTAGTGACATCACATAGATAACAACGACCAAAGATGACCATAAAGCATGATTGTAAAACCATCAATGATGTTATCACTAGAGTGAGGGAGTATACAATAACATCAAGGTGGGGAATTGCACCCCTAAGCCAACATTTCGAATGACAAAGCTTTCGGTGCAAGTAATGCCTTACAAACCATTTTTGTCCCACCATTGTTATGCGTGTGAGATTATTCACAACATGTACACCCAATTACTAGTGTTTTTTACCACCATTCTCATCTTAATCTTATTTCTTTACTCTTAGGGTCTGACATTTGGTGATTCCTATCATGGCAGCAAGGGAAACTGTTGGCACATTTTTCAGTTTTGGCAACCTACACCAACATGGACATAGAGTGAGGCCCATGATATTCACACATGAAGATAGCCCAAGGACTTATCTCTATGGCCTCTTCCTCGTGATTCACAACACTTGACCACTCGAGCTAACCCACCATGATAAAATGCCTCAATTTTCATAGATTTTAAGTATTCATTTAGTAAAAGAAATGCAAAAACTTAAAAGGGAAGGAAATATTTGTGTTCAAGATAAAGGACATGACTATGGATAGTGGATTATAGGTCGAACGTATATCGCCATGACTATCGTAAAAGAGAGATAAAGGGGAAAAGGGGGGAATAGACAAGACAATATAGGGGAATTTTTAATTTATTTCACCACTAGATAATAGCTTGGGGGTTATGAATTAAAGTGCAAAAGAGAGATAAAAGGAAGGGTTTTTTTCAAATGAGACTCTTTTTTAAATGGTAATAGATAAATGGAAGAGATAATGGGAGAATGGGTATATTATACTGAAAGGATTTTATAGGATGCTAGGTAGGAATGAGGGATACGAGTTTAGTGAAAAGGGTAATTTTGGAAGGCCTCTTCTTATTTTTTTATTTTTGGAATATGGATAATACTATAACAATAAGCTTTAATGCAAAAGGGAGGGGACATTTCTTTCAAAATAGCGGTCATTAGCACTTTCAAATAAAAGGAGATAGCCAAGGGGGGATTTTCAATTTTATGATCTTAGGAAAAGGAATAATCATGATGAATGGGTGTGTCTTGTGAATTAATAATGGATCATACCAAATTAAAAAGTTTTA
The DNA here is from genome assembly GCA_001517045.1 of Pseudotsuga menziesii. NCBI lineage: Eukaryota > Viridiplantae > Streptophyta > Pinopsida > Pinales > Pinaceae > Pseudotsuga > Pseudotsuga menziesii. The sequence goes on from LPNX010717711.1 coordinate 345,692, forward strand.
GTAAACATGACAGAAAATACATGTACTTGTTGAAACTTTGATAGACTACCATAATGGTCAAACAAACTTAGATTTTACCAAACAAAGTATGAGCACAACCAACACAATGACCTAAAATCAATGACATAAATATCATGACGTGACAACATGAGTAACAAGAAACATCAAAGCTCCATGACACGGCACCAACTCGACTATGACAACACACATGATGCAACTTAGTAAGTCTGCCAAAGGGGTCATATGACAACTTAGTTTGATGAGGGTAATAACATAATAAGATTTATAGTTTTCATTGATTAAATTGTCTTGCAAGTTAATGTCCGCCTTTTCTTTTAAAGAGTGGATATGTATCATCATAAAAGCTCCCTTTTAGAGAAAATTTTCAGTAGGCCAATAGAAATTTTTTTAGGATATTTTCAAGCCTATTCTTGGAGACAACAATAAAAGGGGATTCTACAACAAACATTTGCATGTTTTGACCCTTTGTGACAGTAAACCTAAGCTTGGTCGTTTCTAGATAATTGTAGGGATACTTTGAGTGATTATGGGCATGCTTCTGCATGGATCTCTAAGATGAATTGTGGGGGACAAATATTATGTATTATTGTTAGAACATCATACCACATAGTACCATAGTCACATTCATTTTCACTTATGTTGCATAGTCCAAACATTGGTTATGATGGCTTCCTAAGGTTATTGGGGGTTTTGGACCATTAATTGCACCCAATGCCCACATTTTGGTCAACCAGGAGCATGATCTCCCTCATTAATGATCTTTTGGTCCCTTAGGGCACTTCCACTCCTTAAATCATGGATCTAGTTTGACCATAGGTGCCCATGTGTTGTATTTGAGTGTTTTTTTCTATTTTGTACCATTTATGACTTCCTAGAGCCACTCCCACTCGCCCATGCACTCCAACACGCCTATCATACCCTTATTTATGACCAAGCATGATTCCCCAATGTTCACATGTCCATTTGTGACCATTTGAGGTTGTTTGGGAGCTTATTGGTCGACCTAGGGGGGGTTTGAGGTCCAATCTAATCCTACCACATGTATGACACCAATTTGCCTCCAAAGGCTAAATATTTTCTCCTATTGTAATATAATAATGTTCGAGACATATTTACATGTTGGACTGTAATAGAAAACTCATTTATTGGCACCATTTCTATGTGTTAATATTTATCTTTTACATTGTTTTCTTCATGTATTGTCAAATTATTTTGTTGTGAGGATTCTCTTAGCTTCTAGATATTGCTATGAATCAGAATTTCAAATGGTATTAGATCTCTTTGGATCCTCAAGTCGAATTCATAGGGTTCATAGGGTTCGAATTGCAATCTAGGGTCTCCTCTAGTAGATTGAGAGTTTGCATTGCAAGTTGTTCAAGTGTTCTTTATCGCTTAGTGTGCAGCAGCAAATGGAGCAGTATCGTGTTACCTTTCTTAATCCATTCAATTATTTTGAGTGGAAGGTCGAAATGGTGATCTAGTTGAGATTGAGAGGTCTCTATAGAGTTACCATGGGGACAGAAAATGATCCAAACTCAGATGTTGAGAAGTCTAAGTATTTCAACAGATTGGATGAAGCGTTTGTGATTCTTTGTCTCAGTATTTAGAGGGATCTCTTATTTCATGTAGATAGTCTTACAACACCAAATGAAATGTGGCTCAAGCTTGAGTCACTGTTTGGGAAGAGTGGTGAGCTGAGAGGCCACCAACTTGGAAATGAGTTGATGACTTTGAATCCAACTCACTTTGAGACGATCCAAGATTTATTCACTAAGTTCAAATCCTTGGTTCTTCAACTGAAGCAATGTGGCATCAAAAAGAAGGAAGAGCGACCTATTTGGCCATACTTTTAAAGCTAGGGCCTGGATATTTAATGTTTGTTTTGACATTCCACTTAAGAAAGCTAACAGTTCAAAATTGGAGAATGCCAGCTTTGGCAGACTTCTTGGAGTCTTTGACTCAATAACAAGATAAGTTGGTTCAAATGGGTACCATCAAATCCACCAAGAATCAATCCCTTGATGCAGGTGTTTCGAATCAAGAAAAGGGAAAGAAGAAACCCAAAGATTTGAAGCAGCAGGAGAAGCCCAAATCTTATAATGGAGGTTCAAATCCTAGAAATGACAAAGGAAAGAAGCAAGAGAAGACAAAATTCACTTACTATCACAAAGGTTGGCATCCAGAGAGTGCATGCATGAATAATACCATTTACATGATGGTGCAACTCCTTGAGAAGAACAACATTCCCCTTCCAAATGGCGTAAGAAGAAAAATGAAGGTTCAGATTCTGAAAACAAGGAGAGATGTCATGCACTAGTTGTTGGATCTCCTATATCTTCCTCCTTCATCACAGATTCAAGTTCCTCAAGGAACATGGATTTTGTACAAGACTCCTTCTCAATCCTACATCCATATAGTGGTCCATCCATCCTCATGGGTGATGACTCTAAGATCCCAACAAAAGGGATTGGCAAGATCAATTTTTGCAACGGGTACTTCAACAATTTGTTGTATGTTCCTGATCTTGCAGCAAACCTACTCTCTATATATCGAATGACACATACAAGTTCTACCAAGAGAGTGATATTCACTCAATATGATGTGGAAATATCAAAAATTTCTAGGAGCAAAGTTTTTGCAGTGGGTATTGCAGATCATGAGTCAAGAATGTACAAGTTTTCACACTTTCTTCCTTACTCCTCAGGTAATGCGATCCTTTCACACGCCAATGAGACCAGAAAACTATGGAATGAGAGGTTTGGAAACCTAAACTATAGATATATTCAATCTTTAAGCAAAGAAAACATGGTCGAGGGACTTCCAAGCATTAAGTTTTCCAAAGTCACATGCAATGGATGCATTGTTGGGAAGCATGCAGAGCACAAGTTGTTGAGTATATTGTTGTCATTGATGTCAAAGGTGTTCACGGATGACAAAGGAATACCAGTGGATATGATGGCATGAAAAACTCAGTGAAATACTAAGGTAGTGATGGCATGGCATGACATAGTTGAGGATGTGGCATGACACATATGATGACATGGAATATGATGGTGTCCTAATGATGATGTCATAAAATTTCATTTATAACAAATGCAATGGATGAGATGGAAATGGATGATAAGACAACATGAATGACTTATCTGAATACTTCCAAGACAGTGTCAACAGTATGATGTAAACAATGGTTAATGAAACAAAGAACAAAGGTCGAGTGGAAGTAGAGATGCAGTATGAATGAAAAAGTTAGTTAGACAAATGAAGAGTGGAACTGCAGAAGAGTGAAACGAACGGGAAATAGAGTATATGTAACAATCGAGGAATATAGAAACTATATCTGTGAGAGTGTTTATAAATTCCTTATAATCAACAGCATGATAAAATTCTCTGTATATATAAATCTTCAAAATTGTTAGAAACAGTCTGTCACATGCCCTAATTTGCAAAAACAATTTTATAATATGTGAGGAACATTGTGTTAAATTTTATGCTAAGTTGTAATTGATGACCCGGTGGGGTCAAGAATATTTAATGTAAATTCAGAATATTTTATTTATAAATAAATAAATGAGGAGACAATAGCTTATGGAAGCTGTTAAAAGAGTGTTTACTGGTCAATTGGTGGAGGATACTAGGTGGAGAGCAAACTAACACGTGGCAGCATCCTCAAACCACTTCCAACTGTTGCAGGTGTCAACTTCCCTATATTTGTGGTCATGATTCCCCAAGAAAGTGGAATCAGAGCAGGTGGCTCATTTAATGAAAACTGACCCAGAAGACCTAGGCATCTCTATAAAATTTCCCATTGAAGAGAGCTAAGGCTGCTCATTCTAGAGAAGTGATCATTCAGGGTGAATGAACTTACTCAAGAGAAATTCAATGGAGGGGAGTCTGGAATGTGTTTGAGGGGATAACTGCTGAGATTGATCTAGTTTCATCTTTTAAGCTGAAGATCATACTGCTAAGAGCATATTTTTATTACTGGAGTAATTGAACCAGTCAGGTGACAAAGGTTTTACAATTGCATTCTCATCCTAGTTCTTAGCCAAGAAGACCAGGAACAGGCTCGGGGGTCCTGAGGAAGCATTGTTTGAGCGCTCTCTAGGAGTTTGGTTGGGAGGAACAGCCTCCTTAAGCTGTTGTCGTCTTGTCCTCAACAGGTTCTATTTTTATTTTACTGTCTTAGTTAAGTAAATCTTAGTTTATCTACTACATTCATGTTAAATGTTTAGGGTTTATGAATGAAAGGTAAACTGTGAAATGTTAGGTTCAGTAAAATTATGGATTATAGCAAGAATGGAAATGAGTATGTAATTAGTGAAGCATATAGAAATTTAATTTCCAAGCTGTGTTTTTCCACACCTGAACTCAGGTCGTACTCTAGCACAGTTGGTTTTTCTTAGGTAAATGAAATGATTCTTTTATTTGGAATATAAACAAAAGGTAGGATTCTCTTATTTGAATATGAGCAGTAGATAGAATTTACTTCAAAGTTTATAAATTACATTAAATATCAGTGTTATGTATTGACTATTTAAATTTATTGTAGTTAACTAAATAAAATAAAATAGATATAAAAGAAGCAGTAATATTATAATTATTTCAATAGTAGTTCACTGATAAAAAAAAATATCATAGTTAACAGAAGTAAGGTAAGAAAACTAATATTTAAAGGAACTTTTAAAAAGAAGGAAGTAGTAAAATTGTTTATAAACATTAACATTACAGACTAGTGTGTTGCATCCAAAATCAAAGATTCTTTAATAATCCTTGTATATTAATTACTGAAAGTCAAACAATACTCTAATTTCGAGTTGTTGCACAAAAACCCTAAGTATTTCTTAACTATGGTTTAGAAGTAAGAGACTGCAAAAGTTATTTAGGATTTCCTATTTTGTTTCTTAAAAGTTAGTATCAAAACTTTAACTATAAGTTTATCTCATCATTCATTATTCTATTTTTGCAAAAATAGAGTAAAAAAAACTAAAGGCAGAAACAAGAATTTCGTTAACTGTAGGGTTTATTATATTCCTTTTAAATCCTTAAAAGTCGAGTTCTAAAAATTAACTTTATCTGCTAAATAGAGCTTAAAAATAATTACAAATACAGAGTTTTAACATATACAATACATATGTAAATCAATAATATTGTAAAACAGTAATTTTAACCATTCCCTTAATAAACCCTTAATCAAAGGTAGGCGTATAACCTGTAACAACGATGGGTAAAAACCCAAACCTATTAAATAAACCACATATAAATATAAGTCTTTTACATTAACAGTAAATAAATTACATTGCAGACAGAATGAGTAAAACCTAGACCGAAGTCTTCTCTTCTTCAAGTTCAAATGTAAAAGAGAAACTAAAGCGGACGAGACAGAGGCCTTTTAAAAATTCTAAACTTAAAGAAGTATTTCTTTAAAATCTTAAACAAACAACTTTACATCATTAAGTCATAAGGCTGAAACTGTTTCACCAAAACAACATTTACATCACAGCTTAAAAAGCTTGTGCTACCCATCGAAGTTTCGCAAGGGTTTTAAAGTAAAACTTGGATAATAGACAAACAAACTAAATATCATAACCAGCAGAGAGTTTGAAGCCATGATTGCAACCACTGGAACCTTCAACCAACAACCCTTATTGCAAGCAGGGAGAACCCACGATGAGACCGGGGCTTACGGATTGAAAGCCCACAAAGATAACTGAAGGACAAGCCTGCTTTCCATTCAAGTCAGGAGCTGTCTACAAGATCCTGCAAGAACAAGATTCAAACATTAATTAAAACTCTCTTCATAAATAAAAAAAATAAACCCTAATTTAGTGATTCTTTGGCAAAAGAAATGCAAGTGGAGTCGTAATGTATACCTGTGCTGTGAACAAGAAGAGTTCAAAACTAGGAAATTACAGCCACCCAACAAGTATGCACCAACCAAGGAAAAACCTCAAGTCAACCCGATGACAGAGGCAGCAAGGTTACAACACTCAGACTCCATGATCCCGAGGCAAGGAACAAGCAGTGACAGGATAAACCATGTACAGGCTTCGAGCCAAGCCAGGAAGTAAAGACCACTCACATAGTAAATCTTTACTCACAAGAGAAACTGAGACTACAAGTCTTGATACCAAAACCACTCTGCAACGTAATGTAGACTACGAAGCTAACAAGCAGAGAAGGAGCAAGCCTCCCATGGCTGCAAAGAACCTCACAGCGCAACCTGCAAGCTGACAAACCCTCAAATCCAAATGCCAAGGAGTAGGGTTTCACTTCTTTATAAGTCACCAATGCATGGAGGAGAATGGACCATGTGCCCTTCCAAATTTTTAACCAAGCGTGGGTCATTTCCTATGTCAACGCTGCATACCACCGAGGATGGATTATATCATTGCCAATAATTTAAACAATGCATTTGACTATAGTATAAAGACTTATATCATTGCTAGTAATGAAATCTATGCCATCGACCATAGTATAACGTATCTTGTGATTTCCCATCATATTAACTTTGCCATTGGTCCTTTAACTAGCTCTTATGATTGCTTACAATGACAATCATGCTATTGTTTAAAACCATGTATAGAAACTAGTATTATTTTATATAAGGAACAAACTTATATCATATAATGCCAATAATTTCGACTACACCATGATAGTCACTAGGTAGTGAAACTGTCTTAGGATATAAGTAGTATTTAGTTGTAACATTATAAAATAGTGTAGTGTTGTATTCTTGAAATAACACTTGTATCAGGCAATAACCTAAAGATTAATATTATAGCTTGTAAACTAACAATGCAAAAGATAATCATACTTGCAAACCAATCAAACAAGTTGGTATGGTTCACGACTAGTAAAGAAGAGATAAGGTAGAGATATGTTGTTTATTTATAAACTAAAGAACTCTAAACTTCTCCACTTAAAACTCGGCGCTGCTAAATGGAGTCTTCAAGGAGACCGAAGACAAGACATTTTGCAATAATTTCTCTTAATAAAGATAATAACTCATTGTAAACTGTACCCTTGAAAAACATAGGATTATGTTCATTCGTAAAAAGCAGTACATTTGAGTATTAAACATGATAGTAGCAGTAAGATCATGATACTGTAAAAGTAATCTTATGTTAAGATCATGAGCTCTATGCTCACTGTAAGAATCTATAATTGACTAGGTCTTATAATCTTTACGACAGAAAGAAACCTTGGCAGAACTCATTCTTGTAAATGGCATTAAGTATGTTGAGGATAATAGCCTTTATGGCTTAAATATAAATACTGTCATATATCCAAAACAACGAAGGAAATTACTTTACCTCATCAGAGTCTTGCATCTTATTAATCAATTTTTATACTAGCATCTTGATCAAATGCTTACCTGCTGAACCTATAAGAACCAGTAGTCCATTTGAGTTAACAAAATGTTAAGTAAGCCCTGATTTCAAACATGGTTTCTCACCTACTTGAAAAAAAGTAAATCATCAGTACAGCTAGCAGCAACTAAATGCAAGTCATTTTTATATAACTTATAAAAATTAAAGTTGTATTAGTTTTTCTCTATATTGAAACTAATCATTACAATTTGTTAAACTGTTTCATTTTCTGCTGACCACTAGCAATTACTAAACTGCGATTTTAGACATTTCATGTCACTTAAAAAAATTTAAATTTTTATGAAATTTTGGGGTTATGACATAGTCGCAGAGGATTTTCACAAAGAAATCGTGCAGATCCACAAAGTCATGATGAGATCTGCATTCGATTTAAATCGATGGTTAGGAAGCATCCCTCACAAAATCTGACATTAAGAAGCATCCTGCAAAATATAGGCAGAAGGATAAAGTTCTGCGAATGATTAATATCGGACGACTTATATTAATCCCGCAGTAGTTCCAATGATTAAGGATTAGTTCCGCAACAAGCAAGATCAAACAACTTATATTAGTCATGCCCTATATTTGGCAACTGAGAATTAGTGCCACAAAAATATAGGAGAAAGGATGAATTTCCGCAACAATCAAGATCAGACGGCTTATATAAGTCCTGCACTAGATCCGATGGTTAAGGATTAGTTCTGAAAGTTAGGCATAAAATTCCAAGTTCTGCAAAAGATCAAAGATCAAACAAATGAGATTAGTTCTGCTAAAAGAGATTGACGGCGCGAAAGAAAAATGTAGAAAGGGAATTGCAAAAGTAATGTTTAAATATTTTATGAACCCAAAATCCACAACCCTCATTTCAAAAGATCGAAGGTCGAGAAAGACTCCACAAGAGATCGTCAGTGCAGAAGAAAAATTGTGGAAAAAGGCTTGCAGAAAGGAGCTTGCGAAAAGGATCTTATGGAAAGTCGATATACAATTTTGGGAAATGTTACATCCTGCATCCTGCAATACACATTTTATCTCAGATCACCAGTCACAGAAGAGCCTACAGGAGATCAACGATGTGGAACGATTGGTGTGGAAAGACAACTGCAGAAATTGTGAAAAAGACATTTTGGAAAAGTCACAAACCCGCATTCTGCATTCCGCATCTTACCTCATATCAACGGTCAGGAAAACATTCGACGAAGATCAACTATGGGGAATCATTGATGAGGAAACTGTGGCACAGAAATACGATTTTGAGGGGGAAATATATGTGCTATATCGACAAACCGAAAAGACTCAAAATTAGATCAACGGCCTAGATTGATTATGGAGAAGGATATTGTGGAAGCACCCTAAAACATTAAGCTAAGCTATGGAAATGAATTCTGAGGTGCGTCCATAAATGGTAAAGAAGAATGTCCAACATGAAACTCATAGATGGAAGGTGAAGCCCGTGTTTTGTGAGAGAAATGTGTACAGAAGAGCCTGCAATGAAGATAGCCGATAGAGAGCTCACATAGGAGGGAAAGATTTCCACAGGCGTGAGAAAAAGAGAAGCTCAAAGGTCTGAAGATAGAGTATTCTCGCTGATGGAGGAGAGGAAGTCCACAGGAACTGGTTTGACGAATCTTGCGATCAGAGAAGAAGGGAGCTCAAAGATTAGAAGTGATCAAGAATTTTTTAATTAATTATTTAATTAAAAATCGTTAATCATAGATTGTTGAAAAGGTGTGACATCCAGATTTGAAAGGGCATGATTGTGAAAGGGTATGTTTCCAGAACAATACATCTGCAGGAAATGTGAAGATACTTATATGCAGAAGTATGAGTGAGAGAAAGTGTCTGTGTCATCTAGATTGATGTAGCCATAGCATAAGATAGAGACTAGGGTGTGATAGAGCAATGGAGGGAAAATAAATCTAACATATTACATAAAACATAATAAGGTGGCTGGGTGGCGCTAGGGAAGGAAACAGGCCTGCAGGGGGTTGTTTCCTTCTTCCAGCAGAAGCTGGTAAATAGGGTGTGGTAGCATCCTTTCAGTAGCAGCTGATAAACCAAGGGGTCATAGCCTCCTTCTAGTGGTTGCTGGTAAATAGGGTGTCGTAGCATCCTTTTAGTAGCAGTTGATAAACCAGGGGGTCGTAGCCTCCTTCTTGTGGTTACAAGTAAATAGGGTGTCGTAGAATCCTTTTAGTAGTAGCTGATAAACGAGGGGGTCATAGCCTCCTTCTAGTAGTTTCTAGTAAAGAGGGTATAATACCATCCTTGTCTGTAGTAGCAGGAAAAACTATTTGTAAATAACAATTTTGCAGTAATAGGACATATTGGTGGTTTACCCTATTGGGATTCCACGTTAAAATTGTGTTATGTGTATTCTTATTGTTATGTATTTTTAATGATAGATTTAAAAAGTGGTTAAATTAGTAAAAATATAACAATACTGATTCACCCCCCCCCCCCTCTCAGTATTGAGCAATAAACCAACACAAGTATGGAAAGGGGAAGGAAAGAAGGGATGTCCAAGTGCTTGAATTGATCCATTCAGATCTGATAGGACCTATTCCCACACCCTCCTATGGAAACTCAAGGTAATTTTGGGTGTATTTTCTCAAGCTAAAATATGAAGTGTATGAGATCTTCAAAGCTTTCAAAGCTTCTGTTGAGAAATTAAGTGGGAAGAATATAAATGTATTAAGGACTAATAATGGCAAGGAATATGTCAATAAGAACCTACAACATCTATGTGAAGAGAATGGCATTCAAATGCAACATTCAGTGGCTTACACACCACAACAAAATGGTGTGGTAGAGTGCAAGAATAGAGCATTGAAGGAGATGGCCACATGCATGTTGGAAGCTAAGTATTTGTCTCCTAAGATATGGGATGAGGCCATAAATTGTGATGCATATGTTCATAATAGAGTTCCACATAAAGAATTGGAAGAGAAAAATACATTTGAGGCTTGGAGAGGTCATAAACCAAATGTTTCTCATTTAAGGGTTTTTGGCTCAAAGGATTGGGCTAGAATTCCTGCCGAGAAAAGGAAAGCCTTGCAACCTCAAAGGAAGGAGTCCATAATGGTTGGATCTTATAGAGTTTTATTATGGTTGGATATGATCCATAGTCATAATAAGAAGCATCACATGACCCAATATGGCAAGCAACCATGCAAGAAGGGTTCAAGTCTTTGCAATACAATGAAACATGGGAGTTCGTTCCTCTACCTTCCAAGAGGAAACTAGTGCAATGCAAGTGGGTTTATTGGACCAAGATGGATGTTCATGGCTCATATGTGAAGTATAAGCCTGGGTTGGTTTCCAAATGATTTTATCAAGTCCATGGGTGGACTATACAGAGACATTTGTACCAGTTACAAAGATGGACTCAATCAAGATAGATTTGGCCATTGTTGCATCTAAGCGATGGGAGGTGCACCATATGGATGTGAAGAGTGATTTTATTCATGGTTACCTTCATGAGGAGATTTATATGTATCAGCCTAAAGGTTTCATTCATGATCCTTCACTATTTTGTAGGTTGAAGAATTCTCTCTATGGCCTCAAGCAAGCCCCTAGGGCTTGGTATGCGAAGATTGACAACTTTCTTCTCTCACAAGGTTTTGAAAGATTAAAATATGATCCTAATGTGTATTTAAATAATTTATATGACTATATTCATATCATAGTATTGTATGTTGATGATATTTTGATGATTGGAAGTTGCATTGTTGATATAGGTTCAATTAAGTCTTCATTGCATAATGTGTTTTCTATTACTGACCTATGATTGTTGAAATAATTTCTTGGCTTGGAGATTGAGCAATCTGTTGCAGGTACTAAGGTCATCCAATAAAAGTATGATTCATACCTGTTATTAAAGTTCAAAATGTCTGAATGTAAAGCAACTAAGTGTCCCTTTCTTTCAGGAGTAAAACTAGGTGATTTTGGTTCATCTCCATTGGTGGAAATCTCATTGTATAGGAAACTAGTTGGGAGCTTGTTGTATCTCACACATTGCTGAACTGATTTGGACTATGCAGTAGGTGTTGTTGCAAGATATATGCAGGAGCCTAATTAGATCCATTGGAAGGTTTCCAAAAGGATCTTGCATTATGTGCAAGGAACCAAACACTTCGGGATACACTATGCAAATAGTTCTCCACTAGCACAAGTAGGAATTATTGATTCAGATTGGATTGGATATTCCACTTACAGGGAGTCCACTTCAGGTTATGTATTCATGCTTGAACTTGGTCCCATATGCTGGTCAAGTAAAAAAAAACACATTATATCCCTTTCAACAGCTGAGGCCAAGTGCAGAGGAGCAATGAATGCAACTACATAATGTGTGTGGTTGCAAGGCATTTGATTCACCTACTTTCATTTGGTGTGATAATCAAAGTGTAATCAAGATATCCACGGATCCAATACAAAGACAAAGGACCAAGCACTTTGAGATTCATATGCACTACATCATGACCTTGGTGCATGAGCAGGTGATATCATTGTAGTATTTCCCATCTGCAGAGAAAACTGCTGACATCTTCACCAAGAGCTTCATAGAGAATACATTCACCTATCTGAGATCACTCCTTGGAGCGGGTGAAACATATTGATGACTGATATTCACTTTCATATTTTTCTCCATGTCCATTTTATAGGGGAGTTTTTATTCCCATGTGGTTTTCCTTCTTACCTTGGTTATACGGACAAATAAAATTTTGTAAGAGGTGACTTGAGCCTTAGTTGCCAAGGCCTCAAGTTTTGATGTGGTTACACTAATTCAGGATTAATGGGGGGGTTTTATAACATCATATCACGTAGTACCATAGTCACATACCACCTATTACCATAGTCACATTCGTTTTCACTTATGTTGCATAGTCCAAACATTGGTTATGATGGATTCCTAAGGTTATTGGGGTTTTTGGACCATTGATGGCACCCATCGCCCACATTTTGGTCAACCAGAAGCATGAGATCCCTAATTAATGATATTTTGGTCCCTTGGTGTGCTCCCACTCATTAAATCATAGATCTAGTTTGACAAGAGGTTCCCATGCATTGTATTTGAGTGTTTTTTGCTATTTTAGACCATTTATGACTTCCTAGAGCCACTCCCACTCACCCATGCACTCCATCACTCCTAGAATACCCTTATTTATGACCAGGAATGCTTCCCCAATGTTCACATGTCCATTTGTGACCGTTTGAGGTGGTTTGGGAGCTTATTGGTACACCTAGGGGGGGTTGAGGTCCAATCTAAGCCTACCACATGTATTCCACCAATTTTCTTCCAAAGGATAAATATTTTATCCTATTTTAATATAATAATGTTCCATACATATTTACATGTTGGAGTGTAATGGAAAGCTTAGTTACTGGCACCACATCTATGTGTTAATATTGTTCTTTTACACTGTTTTCTTCATGTATTATCAGATTCTTTTGTTGTGAGGATTCTCTTAGATTCTAGATCTTGTCGTGAATCAAAATTTCACAATTATGGGAATGTGTGGTGCCCTAATTGAGGAAACATGGAATTTAAGCCCCATAAAAAACATATGTTATGTCCTAGTTCCTTTCCTTTTATCCCTAAACCATGGAATGGGCATAAAAAACAATCTTTTCTCAAAATGATGGACATGTCTCACTCATATGCTAAATATTCCTATGTAGGATATGTGTGGTTGTTTGGGGTGCTACACATGTCCCATGAGACCTAGGGGAAATTGTATGAGCTTAGCCCCTAGAAGTTAATCCCAACCCATGGTCTAGTTGTAAAAATATATTCATGATGTTATGCATCCCAAAATGGCCACCATATCCCACTCATAAGCCAAAAATTCCCTCTGTAAGGCCTATGTGATGGACATGGGCCCAACAAAGAGGTAGGGGTCATTTTTGGGTAATTATGGGTAAATGAAGGGTAATTAGGGCATTATTAGCAATAATTTAGGGGTAATTTGTGATCAATTATGGGTAGTTAAGGGTCATTTAGGGGTAATTATTGGGTCATGAGATGTGGTAATTAGGTGTTAACAAGGGGTCAATTATGGAGTAATTAAATGTTAATTAGGGTTAATTAAGGATCAATTATGTGTTAACTAGGGGTAATCAATGGTAATTATGGGTGAAATATTTATACATGGGGGCATTTAAGCCCGAGGGCTTAGCTAAACCAATGGTTTCCCATGAAATTGGGTATTTAGTTAGGTTCATGGTGGCATGCGCACATTTCGAATCTTTGTGTGTGAGACACAATAGTCTACATTGATGGGTTTACTAGAGAATATGCCATTTATGAATGTTTGGAAGCATCCCTTGGATTTCTCCATGATGTTTTTCTTAGAAAAAAAATTAAAGGTTATCAAGGGTTAATTAGTGGTAAGCATGGATTATTTAGGGGTAATTAGTGTTCATGTAGGGGTCATTTAGGTACAATTAGTGGTTAACTGGGGGTAATCATGGGTCAATTATGAGGTTAATTAGGGATAAATTATAGGGTAATTAGTGGTAAATTTAAGTAGTCTTTGAGAGGATGGATATTGAGAACATACTTGAAAAAATTATCTAGGGGAAGTCCTTCTAAATCCCTTTAAAAAATCATGAGAATTGAACTTTTTGCAGTGACCTTTAAAACACAGCCTCCAAAAGTAAATTTCTCTTGAATTTTAGTGGGGAGGTTCAAAAAAAAAAACCTTGAAATAGATATTTAGGGGAGGTATTTCTAAAACCCCCTAAACATCATGTGAATTTAATTATAGATGCCAAATCAAGATTAACAGATGTAAAATACAAATGATTCATCCCAAGAAAGTTATGATTCTTACCTGCCAAAATAGAATTAAATGCCTGAATGATACTAGGAGCGCCGCCAAGAAAACCTTGTGTCATCACGATTGATCCAAGAATTGAATCCACACCATGAGTCTGTGCAAGGTCATTAGGGTCCAGAGGGCCAATAACAGGGGCATGTGTATTCTTCAAATTTTTACCCTACGTTTCCCACTTGCAGTACATGGACTGGCCATCTACATTTTTATTTGGATCATCCAGATCCTTCTTTAGCACCTTCAACATTTTTGTAAATAAAAAGTGAAAAGTTTATGGACTTCCTCGTATGTTTACTAAACCCTAGGGGCCCTTCCTTGAATTTTCCATATTTCATAAAAAAGGTGAGCAATTTCTCATCTTGAATATCAAGTAGGATGTTGTTGACATAGATTTTCTACCCTATATTCTCATTGGGTGGATGAGTTGGCACTGGGCCAGTGGATGCCATTTGTCAGGCGGTCATCCTAGTGCCAATCTTCTTTCTCAATTCCTTCAGGGATTTCTTCTAGTGCCCTTATCCATGATCACCATGCATTCTTTCAACTTGCTATATTGAGAGAAAAGAAATTCTAAAGCCTCCAACATAGTGTCTTAGCTGAGGGTGTGGATATTTTTTTTTCTATCCATGGGATCCTTGTGGGTGAGTTTTCAACTACTTTATAGAAGTTGTAGATATTTCTTGGTGGATGCAACCTAACCCTAATTGGAAAAATGAATCCATTTAAATAAAATTTAGATTAATAAACTTTTTATTTATTTATTTTCCCCTTTTTTCCCTCTCAGTTTTATTTTTAAATTTACTTATTTTCCTGTTTATTCTCTTTATATTTTATTTATTAATATTAACACATTACCTATAATAATTATATTATATTAATATTATATAGTATATTAGTATATTAACTATATAACATATTTATATCGTTTACACTGAGACCAAAACAAGCATATCAGGTTCCCTTTAAGTCATACCCAATTGCAGCCTCTCTTATGAAAACCCCAATCCCAACCCTAAGAGCATTCCCCTACTAACCCCAACTGCATTCCCATACTAAATAATACAAATAATTACACAAATGGGAAGTTGCTTCTTTTAGGATTAATCCCATCATGGAATACAACATTTGGACTATTTTGCTTTCTCCATAATATTCAATTTCATTGACAAGTAATGGAAAACCTAACCAAATATAATATAGACCCTCAAAGGATGGTAAAATTCTTCAAATTATAATTTCCACATAACTATTATATTTACTAGTTAAGTTATTAAATATAGACCTTTCTTTGATACTTTGTAATGTACAATTGACACCACAAATTGTCCATTATTGTAGAAATAATTGAACGTTCTTTTTGTAATGTTCAACACTAGCACTTATAACATTGAAGGGCTCAAGTCACCATGGTAATATTAATTATAGACAAAACAATTTACAATGAGCTTATACCAATATGAAAGTGTTGATCATTATGGCCATAAAATCATCAATATTAATAAGAATGTATAAGGTAGATATTTACTTTGCTTGATTAATCTAAAAATCTATGGAATATTACACATTCTCTTGATTATGTGCAGTCTTGGCATATTTCAACCCAAAGGACCGTGGTTAGACCAACTATCCACTGTGTATAAAGTTCCTTGCTCTTCTGGCAGACACACTTCCATTGTTGATCTATTTGCATGTTTTTTGTAAAATGCTTATACTAGATAGCTAACATAATTCCTTTTGCGCTTTGTTGAGAGTAAGTGTTGAGGTTGCCTAAAGTGAAAGCTCCCCACTTCCTGGAGTATCCTCTAGGAAAGATGCCAGTAGAGGAGGACATGATGATGTAGGTGCTGGTGGGGTTGAATTTGGTTGTGGAGTTGGCTAGGGAAACATGGATATTTAAATTAAAGAATGGTTTCAGGAACAAGGAATATTACAAGGTAAAGCACCTATGTTTTTGTAGGAAAACTAAGAATATTTTTTTACGAAAATTAATATACTATATAAGTTTCCTTCCTCTTGAATAAAATCTAACAACGTCATGATATGCTTTATTTCTAAACAATATTCTCCTCTATGTGGCATGTTGTGTGGGTATGTGTGTGTAAAACAATAGATATATATGTCATATTTTTCAAAGTTATATATAAACTATTGAAGAAGGTTGTCATGGATGTCAAAGTTCAAGCAAAGTTGTATGTTAAAGATCAAGCAAGTTGTCATTGATGTTAAGGGTCTAGTACAACGTAAAGGTCAAAGGAAAAGAAAGGTACAATGTCAAATATCAATCACATATTTAGTAAGGTCAGAAAAGAATATACAATATGCAACAAATAATCATCCATATGACAAGGAAATTATGTGTAAGTTTATGGACAAAAATCCCCTCTCGTGGGTATCAAATTCCCTCTTCATGTGTACGAAACTCCTTGTTTATGTAAAATGATTTGTATGTAAGTGCTCCTATGGTTAAGGGACATCATGGATCACATAAATATATGTGAAATTTCCCTAAATTATGTATTTCTCAAACCTATAGGTCGGTTTCGTGAAAAGTTAAACATCTCCTTGCAAGGGTATAAATACACCTTCATTTTTACCTCATTTCATCATCAACTCAAGCAACTTTCTTATGTGCAATCAAGAGAAACTCAAAGACCTTTTTTTGAAAGGTTTTTTCAAATTTATTTTATCTCTCTTAGGTTCTATATCCTTGCATGAGGAATCTCTCTACAATGTGAAGTTGTAAAGGTCACCTTGACCTAGGGTTTTGGCATGCATAAGATTCACAAAAACTTGCATAACTTTCTCATATGATATAAGAATCACAACATTCTTATCTCATTGAAAATAATATTGTAAGGGCTATGTGATCCCACACTTAAAAGGATGATATATTTTGTTCTAAGGATTATATATATTATGATAAACAAAATTCTCTCTTGTTGAGGTCTTAATCATGACCTAGGGTTTGTGCATGATTTTTGGGGAAAGTGAAAATATTTTGGGATAGATTATTGTTCTATGAATTGAGTAGAATTTTGGAATCATAATGTTCATGAAGAGACCTATTGGAGTTGAAGTTTAATTATTTTTCTTGGGTTATGCATGACCTAGGCTTTCATGACCTAGGGTTTGAGTTTATGGGCTTGAATTACATTTTTACCCTAATATTTTTACATGAAGAATATGGATGATTGTTTCTGTACTTATTGATGATAGTATGGTAGTATGATGATGGTATGACAATGTTAGTGTGATAGTGACAATCTGTGACATTGATAGTGATAGGTAGTATCAGGGACAGTGATAGGGAATGGCACGGACAGTGACTTGCAGTGTTTGTGATAGGTTTATATTCTCTCATATATATTTATATTTAGAGGGAATATTTAGCCTTATATTCCAGTTAGAGATGGAACATATAGGGAGTTGTATCTTCCTTAAGATTGGATCCTAAAATTCAGGGGGTAGGACTCTCCTTTAAGCTTATCTTGTAAACATTGAAACTCTGAAGATAAATTTCCATGGTTTTTGTCCCCACTAGGTTTCCACGTAAAATCCTTATGTTATGTGCATTGTTTACTTTATGTTTATGGTATGTTTATACATGAATGATAAGTAATAATGAATGATGCTAACATAATTTAAAGTGAAGGATAAATTGGTTAAAAAATTCCCAAAACTTAATCACCGCCCCTCTCAGTATTGGTGATATATATATATGATGCATTTGCCACAATAAAAACTGACATATATAAACCCTCTTTAAAATAAGGTTTTTGGAGATGTTTTTTATAACACTGTTATCTCGAAAAGTTCAATTATCATTACTTTTAAGGGGTTTTCAAAACAACGCATTGAAAATAGCTATGAGTAAACTTTCTAAATTACCCCCCTAAAATTCATGAGAATTTGACATATGGTGGCATTTTTTGACAAAACACCTCCAAAAGTTAAATTCTTGTGACTTGTGGGGGGGTTGTCAAAACACCACCTTGAAAAATACGTTTAGGGGTATTTGTTTTAAAACATCCAAACAATTTGTTTTTATGAGAATTGAACTTTTTGAGGCGATTGTAAAATAATTGCTTGACATTTGGGAGGGGTTTTAAAAAATTGACTCCAAAAGTTAAATTCTCGTTAAATTTAGGACCTTCAAAAATATATTTAGGGGAAATCTTGTTAACCCTGCCCCCCCATGCCCAAAAGGCATGAGAATTGGACTTTTCAAGGCGGTTTTTAAAAAGTCACTTCCAAAAGTTAAGTTCTCATGCCTTTTAGGGGGGTTGTCAAAATATTTTCTTAAAAACCTATTGGAACATATTTCCCATCTATACCTTGGTTAATAATATTTGCATAAGGTTCCACTGAGTGTTTAGTGTAAGTTGTTCCATGTGAAAATGGTTGTAGTTACTAGTCTAGTGTCTTGGATCCTAATTTGTCCACATTTGACCCACTTAGACTACTGGTTATGCTATAAAAGATTGTTTTTACACTTACCCACTCTTTTCCTTATTCTATGGAGTCAATGTGCCCCTCTATGCTTCATATATGGGGTAGTTATTGCATTTCCCTATTTTAAGGAGAGTGGTGCACCTTCCTAAGGATTTGGTCAGTTTGCTCATTAATGGTAAAAAACCAAGCCACTAAACCACCTCTAACGCCCTCATGATGGTTCCTTTCACACTTGTTGACTAGTCTAACCACTTCATGGTCCATATAGGTTCATTTCACCTCATAATGGCCACTACTTGGAGTTACACTTGGCATAATGTCATAGATTGGGGGAATTACTCAAGACAAGTCAATATTAATGTGAGCTACTCATATGGTTTGTTGGACCTATGGTATTTTCCCAAGGTATTGCATGTAATAATTCCTATATATTGTACTAATTTTTTTCTCAATAAACACAATGGAAGATCAATACACATGAGTGTTTTAATCTTGTGTTCTACTTAATATTTGCTTCATATTTATTCTATTTTCTTGTATTTATCTTTGGTAAAATCTAAGTGAAACATTCTCTATTGAATCTAGATCTAGGATTGGATATGCACATGAATCAGAAATTGTGTTGTGATATTGTGCAATCCAAATTTTACAAAACCACATTTAGGGGTGGTTGTTTCAAAACCCCACCCAAAAGTCATAAAAATCAAACTTTTAGAAGTGGTTGTTAGAAATATGCCTCTAAAAATTCATTTTTCATGACTTTCAGGGTGGGGTTGTAAACAAAACTCCTTAAAAAACACATTTAGGGGTGATCATTTTAAAACCCCCCGAAAAGTCATGAGAATCAAATTTTTAGAGGAGGCTATTAAAAAACCACTGCCAAAAGTTCAATTTTCATGAATTTTTTTTTTGGTGGTGGTTGTTGGGGGTGGGGGGGGGGGGGGGGGGGGGGGGGGGGGGGGGGTGTTCAAAAACTACCCCAAAAGCTCTAAAAATAAATTTAGAGTCAGTTTTGGAAAGACCCCCGCAAGCCTAAACCCCACTAAAGGGACAACCTTGAAAAAAATTTCATGCATATTGGTGAAGAAATTTTCTATGGATTTTTCTAATGTTAACTTGTTCCTTATAGCATAAGTTTGAATATAATTGGCTATCGTTTTGTTCCACTACTCTCTAATTTCTTCCTCACTCCCATTTATGCGAAAGCGATCATGCCTTTATCCCGATTAGTACTATCGATAACAAAACCATTGTTGTAATCTAAGAGATTACATGAGGTTACCATTATATAAGATCAATAATTCATACATACACATAAGAGAAAGATCATAAAATTTGTGGAAATAGAGTTATTTATTATCATTCAGCCATATTGTACAAACATAGAGTTATCTTCCATCTTGGCTTAATACCCTAATATATATTACAATCAATTACTTAGTTATATAGTTATGATTATTTAACTATTTGGTCAATCAACATGATTGACCTTACTGACTAGGCCGATCGATCTCTAGTTGGTTGGGAGGACCTAGTTGAGTGGTTGACTAGTCTCCTTCAATAGAGGGTTGTGCTATGAAACAATCCCCAAGGTGTGTGATGATGACTAGAGGGTTCCTTATAGGGAATCTTGGTTGATGTAGTCAACACTTCCGATTTCAGGTTCGACCTAGAGTTAGTTCAATATAGTTGATGCTCTAGGAAATTTCAGCAGAGGAAGGATACATTACAAGAAAAAATTCCTATGGTGATGGTCATACTTGCGACGAACCTTAAAGTTTCCTCACCAATGTCACATATGATGAGGAGCCTTAAAAAATCATCATTGTAATTGTCTTTAGAGACATTCCTTTAAATCTCATCACCAAATCCATTTTTAATGACAATTCTTGTGACGGTTGTTAAGGGTCCATTACCAATTCTCTATTTGGTGACATCTCTAGTGACAGTCCTTAAGTGTCCTTCACTAATACACATTGTTTAGGTTCATTCTTGTGATGAGACTTAAAGGGTTATTACCCATGTCACATAAGGTGATGAAACTTAAAAAATCGTCATTGAAATTTATTTTAGAGACATTCCTTAAGGTTTTTCACCAAATACTTTTTCAATGACACTTTTGGTGAGGGTTGTTAAAGGCCCATTCCCAGATATGTATTTGGGTGACACTACTAGTGATGATCCTTTAATGAACCTTACTAATACTCTATTTGGTAACTTTGACGATTGTAAAAAAATGTTCCTTGTTATGTCCCCACCTTAACAACTCATGATACATCAATTAACCCATTCAATTCCCATGGGTTCAAGTGGATAGTAAAAGTTGATTTGGGAATTAAACCTTTTTTTGTCCTAAGTTTCCTAGTGATAAAAGTTGATTAAATTTTCTAAAGGAAAGTTATTCCATGCAAGGGACTTAAGTGTGAATGGGACCAAATGATGATTAGGAGGGTGCCTTGGTTTGTGGAGGTGGTCAAAGAATTTAAGGGCACATTCATGGAGAGATAAGGTCAAAGTGATAAACCACCTCATGCATGGTTGATGGTTTTGGATGTTCCATGGTATTGGTTAAGTATACAAACTTGATCCAAGGTGGTTAGGGAACATGGTTTTCACTCATATATGGTATTTTTAATTTTTATTGGAGATATATCAAGTTTAAAAGGATCATCAAGGCATACTATAGGAGGTTATCTTGATTTATGTATTTTTATTATAATTGAGTTGCATTGCTAATTCTCAATTGCTTGGGTGATGTGTCCCTTGCAAATCCATTAGGGAGATGAACCCCTAGTATTTTGAAGTTTATGCAACCTAGTTTTTATGTCTTTTATCTCTTTGATGTACTGTATATATATCATGAATAATATCAGAACGTTTCTATGTTGTGCAATTTGCTTGTTTCAATGAATTGTTATGCTTATGTTCATTGTGATAATTTTTATGACTAGCTTTCAGTTTTTGAAGCATACATCAAGAATATAAGCTCCAATTTGACTTATGGAAAGTGATATAGGTAGGTAGGACACTACATATCCAATCCCAAACATTGGTTCCATAATTCATGAGTGTAGGTTACAATTTGGGAATGCTTGAAAAAAATGCTTAGTTGGTTGGCCTAATAAATTTGACTACTCTGTAGTAATTTGACCATATCTTGAGATCCAGGGTACCAAATGAAATTATGTAAGTTTATACAGGTTAGGGGTACCATACAAAACCCATACCTAGGTTTTTTTCATAATTAGTTGGGTTTTGATTTCGTTTGGAGCCGTTTAGAATCAATTCATTGCGCAGTCCTAAATTGTCAAAAATTTCCCAAATCCCTCCAAACCAAAAATTAACCTTCCAAAATATGAACCAAGTGTCTCTAAATGTAGGTAGTAACTTAATAGAGTCTATATACATCTGGTGAATTACCAATATCGATTAGGTATCAACATAAGTCTTGGGGATTTAAACTACGTGGTCTTAGGACCATCCTAGGTGTGATGTACCTAGAGAATGTTCCCACCACAATATGTATGGGATCTAAACCCATCTGATGAAAGTTTTTTACACCTTTTATTATATATTTATACCATATCCCTGTGTTGGTTTGGATCCAATTGAAACCACTCCATTTCCTAGTCTAGGATTCAATATTGTCTTCTAGATTCAAATTGCCAATTTTGAGCTAGATATAGCATGGGTCAAGGTTTTATGTAAAGTGTTTGACAAAATTCTTGAATCAGATCTGCATAAATCAGAGGTGAAATCCTTCATATTATATCTGAACTTTTATCTCCAATCATTCCTCTTAAGTTCCACTCTTTCCCAAACTGTCTTTCAATGTTCCAAGTGAAGTAAATCACTTAGTTTTGGGGAATTTCAATTCTCTAAAGATATGGGTGAGTTGATATCTCTAATTTTCATATTGGGGATATCATATTCCTAGTCATAAAATTTTGTTAAAAATTACTTGTGTATCAACTTATACCCCCCTTTGAACTTTGTCAGAAAAGGTATTTTAGAATGGGATTATTTACTCTTTGAAACATCTAGATATTTACCACCATTACATTTTAAAAATTTAAAAGATTGCAAGTACTTTGAACAAATGATAGAGTTCCATCATTCCATGCTCTACTTTAAGAATGAAATAATTTCCAATATAGTACCAAAATATCATATTAAATACCCCAACCATGTATACTTATCTCGTCAATTTGTTTTTGTTTTGAAATGTATTGGTTACCTCTCCATAATTTCTTGGTGTTTTCTTTGAATGCAGCTATTGCATGGTCAATTTCAAAGTTTTGTTTGAGGTTTCTATTTCTTAATATGCCTACAACTTTTATATATTCATATTTCTATAAATGGCACTCCTTTGTTCCCTAAAATTTAGTTTCTCCATGAATGGAGTGAAACCAACATAAAAAATCCATTGCTTGGGATTTGGGCTTATTCAATACTACATGTAGCTCAATGGACTATCCTACGTGTTACCACACAAATTAGCATCCCTAATATGAAAAGGTCATGTGACCAAATTAAAGGGCTAGTTACGGTAAGTAGCTGGGAGGAGTTAGGTCCAATTTCACCACAATCGAATTCCTCAAATTCTTTGGATAAATCATAAACCTAGGGAAGAGTCCCCAATGGAGAAAAGACACCTGAAGACACCAATGTACACACCTACACATACCCTTCTATAAATATTATGGCTAATATCAATGCTTTATATGGAGTCAACAATGGATAATAATGACACATAAACCATACAAAAGGAGTTAATTCAATCTACCAATAAATACCAATAAATATCACCACTTCAATACACTTCACAAAACGCAAGTTAGATTTTCACACTTCCAAAGGCACTACCTCATAAAAGTTCTCTCTAAAAGAGAGATGATCAAGTGGCCTAGGGTGCACTTGACGGTTTAGTCAGAACTACAAAAAACCTATAGAAACCCTAGTTGAAACAATTTCATGTTTCCCATTGCACTAGGTAAAAGTAGGATGCCCCTAAAGATCAATGGATAAATCTACTTGGGAAAAATTGATGGGTGGAACAGAATGATCAAATTGCAATTTTTTTTTGGTTTTCTCTTTAATTATTTAGATATTTAGGGTTTTTCCAACAATATTATATTTTATAAGGTTTTTCAATATATAAATATTAATGTGAAATATTGAAAAAAGAGAGATTGATTTGTGAAAAAGATAGGGCATATGATTCTTGTCTCAATTCCTGGTGCAGTGATAGATCGATAATAGCATCCATAAAATTAATGTTTAGCAACAAGATACCTTTCTCAATGAAAAATTAACAAATTAATCCATCTTATGATGTAAACTAGTTTACACCATTAAATTAATTACACTATTAAAGCTTTGTGTCTTGTACTATGAATCACCTACAACAATTCATGAGTTGACACTAGCAAGAGACATTTTTAGCATGTTTTTATTCTCAATATAAAGAATGAAGATCAATATGTTAGAGAGGGACTTCTTGTGGTTGAAGCCATATTACATGGATACAAGAGGCCTTCTTCCGCCCTCCACTTAGGAATATATTATCCTAGGGATTAATTTACTCCACTTATTGGTGCAAAACAGAATTACAAAATTTCACACAAAGCTCATGGAATTCCATTCACCAAAGGAACCTGAGAATCCATGCATTAAGCATGTTGTGGAGTTAGAAAAATCATTTATTACAAGTTCCTATAACTATGTTCTCAATGCTTGGAAAATTGTCCCACATGAAAGTTATTCTTGTTTCATGGATCTTCTTGCAAAAAAATGCTAGAGATGAAATTTCTAACACTACCCAACAATTTTTTACTTATATGATGTTGGAGCAAACTACAATTCCGACTCAAATTCTCTTTAGAATGCTAAAAAATCTCAATCAATTGAAAGCATTCTAAGACATGCAAATGGAATTTACAATATCATAGAAGAATACTATTATCTCTAAGAAAAATACAAGTTGATAATATATTAAAATATCATTTTGATTAAGTTGTGTCTACGAGTAACTATTCTCTTACATATTTATGGTGTGATAATTCCTTTGAAATGGACTTGAGAATGATGTTCTAGGGAAGAATACAATGCCTTTGGCCCTAAAGAAATCATTGAGGCATTCAAATCCATGAACACTGCCTCAAAGCATCATGTATGACATTGGAGTGGTATCTATAGCACTATGTCTTTGGGTCTTGTAGTCTCGAGGATTTGGACATGGTTAGTGGAGGATACCTAACCCCAAGGCTCTACAGGAATATTCTAAACATAAAAAACTAAGTAGGTTTCTTCCACCAACCGCACATGTCCTATTTAGGGTATCACTAGCCTATGGTTCAGTATGTTGGTTCCATCATGTGTTTTCAAGAATTATGAAGGTGTTTTAGGGCCTTCAGAATGGAATTGTAATGATGAATACCATGCCTTTGTCTCTAAAGAAATTATTGAGGCATATAGAGCCATGCATAATTACTCAAAGAATTACACATGACCTTCCCTGAGCATCCATGGTGCTATGTATCTAGGTCTTATAGTCTTAGGGTCTCAGACATGGTAATGTAGGAGTCTTGTAACTCAAGAGATAAATGAATCTTCTAACCATGCATAGATAAGAAGGTTTCCTCCACCAAAAGTAGGTGGCATTTTGGAGGTATCATTGGACTATGATTTATGATTTTTGTGCCATTATGTGGTATTGAGAAATATGTACATGTCCTAGGGCATTCATAATACTTTCCATGGAAGAATACCATGCCTTTGGACCTAAAGAAACCATTGGGGCATCCACAGCCATGAAAAATTCCTTAAAGTACCATTGGAATTTAAGTATGGATATTCATTCCATTAGGGGATTTTAAACACTAATAATGGGACTCAAGGCCCATGAAATCATTAAGAAAAGAAAGCAAAATTCCCTTAAGGAAGGTTCTAGTCATGTACATCCAAGAACAATGCCTTTAACCACCAGACCTGACCAATTGATGGATTCACTTGCATTTGAGTGGTGATATGGATTCCATTAGAACTTGTTGATCTCTAGGTATTGATATCAAGTAACTTAACATGGTTTTCATAGGAAAATTGGGCCTTAATCCCTAAATGAATATCCTAGGCATCTAAGGCAAAGAAGGACACCTCAAACTAGCACACACAGGCTCTTCCTCAATATATGCATTGCATTAGGTGGTTTTAAATAGTAGGTATAATTCTTGGGGGCATAGAGATGATCTAGTGATGAATTCCATGTCTTATATCATAAAGGAAGTTTTGAGGCATTTAATTCCTAAAGGATGCATTAAAGCACCACACTTGACCTCCAACATAATCTTTTCCCTCTAGTTGGTTTAGGATTATTTAGTCTTTTTCCAGTTTCCTAGATTAGGATGATGTTGTCACTTAATTAGTGTCATGGATAAGTTATATGGATCCCACCTACCACTTGATGCACCCTCATGCATCAATTTAGGATCCCACTATGAGTTACGGGAGTTCCACCTTCAGTTCACCTTAGTCAGTGTTGAGTCATGCTTTGGTGGGACACATTCAGTTCACTCTTAGTTAGTAATGCACCTCCTTTGCATGATTTGAAGAATAAGGCGCCTTTGCTCACCTACCATGGTAAGTTAACTGACTGTTCACTATTTCAATTGTCTTGAGTTGCACTAGTGCGTCTTTAGTGGTGATTTTTCCAAAGTTATTCATGTATGGAGTTAGGAATTCAAATCACTTCTAGAGGATTAAAATTTCCTTATTTTATTATGGATGTATTTTACTTAGATTAATAATAATTATGACCAGTTATTGATGTCAAATTTGTGCTTCTTGTCTCATTAATTTCACACTGCAATTTTATCAATTCTAACACTGTAATTCATCCTCTTCCATACTTTTTTCACAGTAAGGTTCAATTAATCTTAAATATCTTGCAGAATTGATAATTTTACATGGTATCAAAGCTCTAGATATCTGATTTATCTTAAAATTGAGATTTTTATGTAGGTTTTGAAAAGAATTCAATACAATTGTGTTGCTGCTATAGCTACAAAATGGAGAATTTGACTTTCTTGACACCAACAATACTGACACCTTTCAATTATTTCGATTGGAGGGATGATATGTAGATAGTATGACACAACAACAATATTTATACGATTACAATGGGAAAGGAGGTTGAACCTTGAGCAACTCTAGAGAAATCAAAGTAACTGAACAAATTGGATGAAGCTTTTGGTATTTATGTGTATTCATATCTCTAGGGAATTGCTATTCCGTCTTGATGGCTTAAGAACCCCAAGGGATGTCTGGTTGAAGCTCGAATCTCTGTTTGGAAATAAATATGATCTAAGAGGCCACATTTTGGAGAATAATGAATTGCTCTTCAACCTAATAGTTTTGAAACCATACATCAATTTTTCACCAAATTCAAGTCTTTGGTCATGCAGTGCAATAAAAGTGGGATTGATAAGAAGGATGAGCAGTTGGTGGTCTCCATTTTGAGTAAGATTGGCCCTGAGTTTTCATTTTTTGTGTCAAATTTCCACTCTGGGAGGCTGACGACTCTAAACTGGTGAATGCCTTCTCTAAATGCATTCACTAAGTCCCTGATCCAAGAACAAGACAAATTGATCCAAATGGGAGCTCCGCAACCTTCCAAGAATTAGGATCTCTTGTATGGTGAGTCAAAGAATGTGAAAGAAAAAGGGAAAGGAAAAGATAAATATTGAATCCAAACCAAAGGAGGAGCTTAGTTCTTTAGATGAATCCTTTGGTTCTAAGAAGGATAAAAAGAAGAGGTTGTAAAATACCAAGTGTATCAATTGTAAAAGAGGAAACCATCTAAAGAGTGAATGTATGAAGAAAACTATAGATCAAATGGCCAGAATTCTTGAACAACAAAAAATTTCCCTCCCAAAAGGCGCAAGGAAGATTGATTATGGAAGCAAGACAGATGATCATGAGAGATGCCATGCACTGAAGGCTGGATTTTCAAAGTCTCAGGCATTCCTCATAGACTTTGAAGCCTCCAACCACATGGTTTCCTCCAAAGAGTCACTTTATTATTTAGATCTCATTGATGGTCCTAACATTCAAATGGAATGATACTCAAATCCTAGTTGTTCAGAAGGGAACATGGAAAGTTAAAATTTTTTCTATATGTGCCTTCTTTGGCAACAAACTTGTTATCTGTTTACAAGATGACACACATAACTTCACAAAGATATTTGTTTTTGGACCTGACATAATTGAGATCTCATATATCTCTACTAGGGAGATGATAGCTAAAGGTGTTGCAAATTATGCCTCCAAATCATATGAGTTCTCGCACTATTTTCCATACTCAAATCCATTGCAAGATCTGCAACCAGTTAAAAGGGAAGGTAAATCTATTCTACCTAAACCATTTGCACATGATAATGTTTGTTGTGATGATTTAGATCCAAAATTCAAAGATGAGGACCAAGTTGAACCAGATCTTGATATTCAGAATGAATTTCAAGTAGATTCATATCTAGATCTAGTTGATGCTGCTAATCCTAGGAATAAATGGGCTCAAAAAGTCATTGAAGCTGCCGGGAACATGGATAGGGATCCTTAAGATAGAAGGAGAACCAGATATTAATTTCAAGATGAGAACCTTGCACTATGTCATACAGATCCACTTCCCATAGAGAGATGTTATACTGTACCATAGAGGTTCTATATGATGATGGGGTCTGATCCACAGTCATACAAAGATGTTTTCCATGATCCAAAATGGAAGGATGATATGAATAAGAAATATGAGTCACTATAGAACAATGAGACATTGGATATTTTCTCTCTTTTCCTATCTGGCATCAGATTGAAAGAAGGTGGAGAGGTTCACATGCACTATATCAGGGAATAAGCACACAAAAGGACCATCACACTGCATCACTGCCCTACAAAGGAGCAACTTACAAACATTTTTCTTCAATTTTTTCACTCAGAATAAATTTGTCTATCTCTGCTTGGTGTGAAGGCTTGATTTAGTTTCCTTCCTGCTCATTTTTTAGGGGGTGGGGGTTTCCTCATTTTATCGAGCATTTAATTTTTCATTATTGTTGTATGGGTGACCTTTGGTCTTAGTTTATAGGGCCCAAGTTGTCCAAGCTTGGATTAAGGGGGGGTGTTAGGATTACTCAGTAATCCTCCCTTCTCCACCATAGTCTTTTTCCAATTTCTTAGCTTAAGATGATGTTGTCGCTTCATTAGTTCCATGAATAAGCTATTAGGGGCACAACTACCACTTGATGCACCCTCATGCATCAGTTTAGGATCTCTAAATACCAATCCCTAGTTTTTAGGATCCCACTCTAAGTTATGAGAGTTCCACCTTCAATTCACCCTAGTTAGTGTTGACTCATGCTCTGATGGGCCACGTTTATTTCAATCTCAATTATTAATGCAACTCCTTTGCATAATTTGAGGAACAAGGCACCTTTTCTCACCTACCATGGTCAATTAACTTACTACTCATTGTTTCAGTTGTTTGAAGTTGCACTAGTGAGTCTTTAGTGGTGATTTTTCAAAAGTTAGTAATGTATGGAGTTACTCTAGAGTTAGGAATTCAAATCACTCCTAGAGGATTCAAATTTCCTTCTTTGTATTATGGATGTATTGTACTCATATTAATAATAAGTATGGCCATTTATTTTTGTCAAATTTGTGCTTCTTGTTTGATTAATTTCACATTGCAATTTTATCAATTCTAACACTATAATTCATGCTTCTCCATACTTCTTTCACAGTAAGGTTTAATTCAACCTCAAGATCTTGTGGAATTGATAATTTTATAGTTTGAATGTTAGCATATGTTGTTAGATTTGATTTAAGAGGAAGTCTTGTAAAGTAAATATTGGCTAAATAAGATGTTCATGGAATAAGAATAAATTGAAAAAGAGCAAGAAAAAGTATCAAATGAAGATGATAATCAGTATACCATTTAGTCATTGGATCGCATCATATGCTTCATCTTGATTATGATGATTATATTAGATTCTGGCAGGAAAATCTTGGGCCAAAAATAGTCTTCACATAGATTACACAAGAAAATATAGAGGAAAATTGTAACACCCTGGTTTTGACCCCACGGTATTGAAATTGTACATGATGTATATATTGTGTTTAAATCACGGTGAAGAACTCAAGGCCAAGGCCCTGCCATTGATTTGTTTTTTTGTGTATAGGTGATCAAGGTTGATACTATGGTTACAGTGCTAGTCAAGCTCAACCTATTTTGAGATATCATGTAAATATACAATTTAATAAAAATACCCCAGCTAGCTATGCACTGCAACATGAAAGAGATGGGGGAATGATTTCATAAGGAATAAGGAGGGGGGGGGGGTTAGACAAACTCCTGAGCCAATAGGGTGAGACCAGATGTCAATAGGAAAACCCATAAACCCTCAGCTATCTTTTGTCCTTTGTCCTAAATCATTCATTTCTTCCAAGAATTGGTTGAGGCAGTTAATGTCTTGGGCAGACCAGAGCACGACAGTCATGTTTCATGACTGAGCAGGCCTGCAGACTCTATAATCTGTCGGACCCGTATTATTGCTTATGGGGCAATTAAACCTAGAAAATGCGTTCCCAGTTCGTCATCCCGGTGGCCTAGAAGTTTTTGGTTATTCTTCCCTTCATGCATTTGGGGATTCTGGTAGCCGCGCATCCCGTGGGGTTTCTCTCATTCACGCAGAGTATTCCTGGTCATGGGGAGAGTGTTTCCTCATCCTGTAGTCGCGATTTGTTTTGTGGAGCATTCAGGTTGATTTTTTTCCTATCCCGATTCAGGGAAATGGTTGCTCAATGTGGTTCAACATTCCGCAGAGTTTTCTACAAGTATTTTCCTTTGTCGATATCCGAGTTGATGGGTTACAGTGTTTTCTAAACTACAGAGTGGCATGAAACCCTGTTTCTCTGTGTTACACAGTGAAGCCCTGTGTTTCTGTGTCTCCATGTGGTTTGTTGTATTGTACACCCTAGTTTGGGTTTGAATTGTATACAAGGCTTAGGAGTGTAAGAGAAGAGGAATAGGCTTGATAAACCTAGTGCAGAAAGGAAACTCATGAAAATATAAGAGTGGCTGGTGAATCTTCTATACACACCCTAAAGAGCACTAGAAGGGAAGGCATAGCCTGAGGGATTGCGGAGCAGAGAAGGGGATGCTTCCTTTTGTTGGGGTGCATGTAATGTGGATGACATGCCAGATAGATCTTGGGGAGGTGTCCCTAGCTCTTGAGTGATCCACTAGCTTAGCCGTTCTACCCTTCCACTACCTTAACAACCTGATAAAACCAATTGGTAGTTGGATTGGTTGTGTTTTGTTGTGCATTTTGGTCCTGTGTGTAATCCTTGGATGGATAGCCTGTGAAACCCAACAGTGAGATTACTTGGATGAGTGCCTAATAACACCATCCATTGGATTGGATGGTCCTTAATGTGCATGTTGGATTTGCTGTGTACAGTCTAATAAACCCAATTGTATGTTGGCTTGGATGAGTAGTGATAAACCCAACAATGTTTTGGTTTGTTTCCCATAGCATGATAAACCCAACTGTGTGTTGGATTGGTTGGAAAGTCTGATAAACCCTACTAAAGGTTGGCTTAACTATGTTTGATGTGATATGGCGATGTGTGAGTCTGTTGTTGCCTAGTTCCTTGTGGAATTCATGCTCAGCTCATGGGTGGCAGTTGTGTTGAGAGATTAATGAACACACCTTGCCTATGGTTGGGTGGAATGTTGCAGTGACATAGCTAGTTGCGGGACAAATTCATTTTCAAGATAAGTATTATCTATCATGCGTATTTATGCAATGTAATTGATTATGAATGAATTGAATATGATGAATGCTTGCTAATGATTTCAGTATGGTTTATTGTTGTTAAATGTTCCTGCATTTGCATTTGTATATTCCTTGTATGTTTCATTGTATTATACTTATGATCATGGAGGCTAGAATCCTAGTTGCAGAGTCAGAAGGAATCTGACTTGAGTGTTTCCACACCCCGAAATCCGCTTGCGGAAGGTGGAGGGTGGGAAGGACAGGTTAGCGTGGAAAAGGAATTTTTGGTCATGAAATGGATTTGTCAAGGGTAGAATGACTGTTACAGAGGTTCTTGAGCCTAAGAATGAATGTTGAAGAGTAATTTCACGACCATGCCCTATGTTTCTATAGAGGAACCACGGTTCTTTAAGAAACTTTTTACTTGTGCATGATAATTGGGGTATGGGTACATGACAAGAATAATATTGGAAACCTTCCATTTTCTATATTCATTAATACAATGGTGTTACAATAAATAGAATTCCAATAATGTGGATATCTACCAACTAAACCTGACTAACTGGCTAACTATAAGTGTCTTACATCACTATCGGGGCTCACTAGTCTAACTCCACATGTCTAATTCAATTAATAATCAATTAAAACTAGTTAAACTAGTTAAACTCATGAGGTAGGTGAGAAAAGGTAAAATCTAGCACTAAATGAACTGAAAGGAATATAGCTGAATGTAACTGGAGATTGACTTAGCATAATTACCTACCTACTACAACCAACTGATGGAGGTTGTTGGTAGCACTTAGAATGGCCCCTAAAATGTAGGGATTGGTCTCAGAGGAACATCATCTCGTGCATGACCCAATGGCACCAAACTTAAGTAAATGACTCCTAAGTTAGGCATGATGATCTAATAAACTATAAATGAACAAGGAGATAAAGGGAGGATTAATAATAATACTAAGACCCCCTTTAATCCTAACTTTGTATGACCTAGGCCCTGGTAACTAAGACCAAAGGTCACCCATTACAATCTAAAATGCAAAATTTTATTTGTCCATGAAAAATTGAGGGAAAAGGAAAAACTGCATGGGGAAAATCCTTCCTCAAAAATGGACATGGCACATAATTTGAATAAATATATTCACTCTGTCTTTTTTCTTCACTTGAATAAGCTTGAAGTACTACTTCTTGGTGAAAAAATTTGTAGAGTTGTTGTAGATTCCTTGATCATGTATCATATTTTCAATGTTGTGTAGACAAAAAGCATGAGGAGAAGCCCTTTGTATCTCATCTTTTGGTGGTGAAGGAGAATCATGTGAGTGGTCTTTGATGTGACAACATAAAATATTAGATGTGAACATAAAATTAGATATGGAAATGAGAAATGTGCAATCATCTCCTAACCAAAGAACATCAATGAAACCGACAGGCACAATTTCTAGTGTGGCTGCATAATGGTTAACCCGATCATGAACCTTTTTCCCAAACTGATGTAAAACCTTTCTAATTCAGTAATAGAGCTTACGAGGCTATGATATATCATAAATTAATTCAAATGGAGAATCAAGCAACCAAGGTATAGTGATCCAACCAGCAGTTGGTATGTAGTCAAGCATCGACAAAGTTTAGCAGTTTGACTACTTCGCTTTCCTCAACAGGTCCGTCTTGACAGGTTCACCTCGAAAGGTTTTCCTCGACAAATTCTCCTTGACAATTTATCCTCTATAGGTTCACCTCGACAAATCTTCCTTGATGGTAGAACTTTTGAACCGTTATAAATTCTTGTAACTGAACGTAACGGGTAGTCACCCAAGCATCTCAACATCCTATATAAGCATGTACATTAATGTAATATAGACATCAATCTGATTCCTCCATCTTTCATGGAGAAGAAGTAATGAATTGGTTTGAATTCTTGCATATTGTCTCTGTGTATATTTCTTGTCGACCTAGTGTGTTTTTTTCTTTGCTGGTTCTTATATGCTTCCTCCATAACAGTACTCGACTCATTTAGTCGACTGTTATCCCCAGCATGCACCTAGGAATAACCTAGATCATTGGTATCTTAGCAAGATCTTGATCATATATTAAGTTACATAAGCACTTCCATTGAAGTTATTTAACTTATGCATGTTCAAACATGCTTGCAAACTCAAAAAAACAAGCAAAAACTTCCTTCGACTTCAGAAAAGATGGCCGAAGAAGTTGACAATAGACATGCAACTAACGAGACAAATAAACTCATAGAAAAAGCACTAGCTCACCAGTGAACCGAAATGTTTTCCCAGTTTAGCTATATTCTCATGAGAGTCACTGTGAACTCTAGGGAATCCTTGACTCAACCTCACTGCAATAAAATCAGCCCCTTCAAAGTGAAAATGAATATGGACATACTGAACCTTGAAGGCAAGATTGACACGGAATCCATCGACAATTGGGTACAACAACTAGAATATTACTATGCAATGAATCAACTCTCTGCAGTAGAAAAGATAACCATTGTGTCCTTAAATATGTCAACCTATGTACAATGTTGGTGGGATAATCTATAAAAAAATATGGAAAAAGAAGAAGACCCCATAGACACATGGGTAGAATTTTTCGAATATGTCTGAAAGGATTTCTATTGGGCAAAGTACCTTGAACAACGGTATAAGAAGTGGTAGCAGCTAAGGAAATGGAAAGACCAGTTCATACAGAGTTACACCAATGAGTTCTATCTACTCATGGATAAACATGGCGTCTAAGAAGAAGAGAAATTGCTTGTCTTAAAGTACGTCATCAGTTTATCCCCGTACATTCAACAAGATATGGAGTTTTCTGACTGTCGATAAACTTGCAGATGCATTTCATTATGCCATCAATCCTGAAGCTAAATAGAAGGGAAAAGCATGTTTCATGAACAAGCCAACAGGTTGAACATCCGACAAGAAGTCACTAGCCGACTCCGAAAATTTCAAGAATCCTTTTCAGCCAACTCTGCCAAAGCCCAATCATCAAAAGAATAAATTTCAGAAAGACAAGAGGGTCACAACAAACAAACTCCTATCGGGAAATGGTGTGATTATGACAGTTTAGCATGGCATGATACGTCAAAATGCAAAGCACAGGATACATTTTTGGAAAAAAATTTGACATCTCACTTGTCTGATAGAACCCTGGTAGAATTTGATCCAGATGCATTAACCCTCTTGGCTTCGACCTCGACTTATCCAGCAGCCTCGACCATCATCGATGAGGAGGAACAAGAGCTTCTTTTCCATACACCGACATGGGCTCAAAAAAATCCATTACATCTAATTGTGGGTAACGATAGCCAAACGAACTTCGTTTCTGAAGGCCTTGTGAAGAAATTAGAACTTGTCACCACTCCACATCTGTAGCCTTACAATATCAGTTGGATGAAGGATGGGAAGGAAATAAGGATCACATGAAAATGCCGACTCACCTACTTCATTAAGCCTTTTGAAGATGAAGTACTCTATGATGTGGTATAGCTTTCTATAGTTGATAATCTATTTGGTAAACCCTACCTATGGGATCGACATGGTACATATCAGTCATGGATTTAGAAGGTGATTGTCTAAATCTAGAATCAATGGTATGGAATACCAGAGCGACAACCCACATCAACGGTTACTATGATATCTTCCAAACACATAAAGAAGCTTATCAATTATGCTCAAACGTTTGCATTAATAATTATAAAGCCTTAACATTCCCGGAAGACTACAACAACGAGTTGACTCACCGACCAACGCAGCTCTGATAACAACAGATCGACAACATTATTGAAGAATACTATAAGATATTTCAAGCACACGATGGAGTAGGTCTGCATTGTCAAGTAAAACACTCCATTGAAATTGTTCCTGGTTATTCATTACCTAACGCATCTGTTTACAGAATATCCATTCTAAAAAATGAAGAGATTCACAGACAAATCTAGGATTTGATCAACATGGGTCATATCCTCCCCAACTCCTCTCCTTGTGGAATTCTAGTCGCCTTAGTTGCAAAGAAATATGGGACTTGGCGCATGTGCATCGACTATCGAGCTCTCAACAAAAATTCAGTGAAGAACATATACCCTCTTCCATGGATTGATTAACTCATCGACAATCTGAAAGGTGCTAATATCTTTACGAAACTCGACCTCAAGTCGAGATATCACCAGATTGCAATCGAGTCCATTGATGTATGAAAAATGATTTTCAAGACCAAGGAAGGATTGTTTGAATTGTTAGTCATGTCTTTTGGCTTAACCAATGCACCTACAACATTCATGAGATATATGGATGACCTTCTATGACCTTTCATCGGTAAATGTGTCATTGTCTATCTTGATGATATATTGATTGTTACGGAAGGAAACTTCCTATGGCTTGGCGGTACCACAACAAACATCTTGACACCAGAAATCAATCTTTCCCAATATGCA
The DNA here is from genome assembly GCA_001517045.1 of Pseudotsuga menziesii. Taxonomy (NCBI): domain Eukaryota; kingdom Viridiplantae; phylum Streptophyta; class Pinopsida; order Pinales; family Pinaceae; genus Pseudotsuga; species Pseudotsuga menziesii. Next base: position 381,639 of record LPNX010717711.1, read on the forward strand.
AGAGAAACCAAAAATATAACACTAAGGGATATCGAATCGTACCTTGTTCCGGACGATTGAAGTAGATCCCGATTGATATTTTCCAATTCACGCTTGCTTTAGAAATTCACTCTCAACAACAAAAAACAAGACACGCATGCTCTATAATAATGTGTTAGACCTACTCTAGCATATATATTGAACAATGTATAAGAAATTAAATACATCCATGGTTACAATATTCATATTCAAATGCACTTTAATTGGATAGGAAAAGATGTTTCTATTAATAAAATCAGAGATTACAAGAGTGACAACATATGTCGGCACGTCTACGAATTGGAGAAACTGAGTCCTCCACCTGGGCCTCCACTACCTCAATCCTCCATCTCTCGAAAGCAAGCTCACAAAGAAAAGGAAAGCTTGGGAAGAACACAAAGAGTTCCAAAGGGACAAAGGGATGCAAACTTAAGTATAAGCAAACCGAGGCAACAATGGACTATAGTTTCTTTTCTCTTCAATTCCTCCTCTTCAATGTATCAAAGGGGTCTCTTATATAGCACTCCAAAAGGGCAACGGAGGGTCGAATTTGAGCATTCTCAAGGCATATGGAAGGCCAAGAGTTAGGATATTCGGACTCATATGAGGAAAATTCCAAAAATGTTTGGACTTATGCACATATCCCGATGTATGTGGGTTTGAGGTCAAAAGTCGCGTGTACACGTGAGTATGGGGTTAAAAGTCACATACATCAATTAACATGGGTTTTTTAGGGGTGATATTGGAACATCAAAGGATAATATAAGTCCATGGGGTCTAAAGAGTCTGCAGAGGGACAGGGAAGACCATAAATATGTGATGAATCGTGTGTGGTAAAATAAGCTATAATAGATGCCCCCTAATGTGTGAGGTCAGAGGGGTAACATGATGGCCAAAATACATTATAAAATCCATCCCAGAAGTGGAGTAATGAAGGCCTAAGTGGAAGAACCAGCCACTCATTAGTATAATACAATGATAAATCTATGCATGTGACTGCAAATACGTGGAGCAGTCCTAGATACATAAGAGTACAATGGCCATGAATAGGAATGATATACAAAATGTGTCATGTGTGGTCATCTCCACGTACAATATACAATATATTAGAATCTCCAAAGTGGATGAAGATATGCAATAGACCAAGATCTCCATAATGGATGGAGATATACAATGGATCAATATCTCCATAGTAAATGAAGATATCTGATACACACTGGAATCAAATCACGAGAGTTGAAATATCATGAACACTGGTACGATGAAGGAGGTAGCATACATGGAATTCCACCAAGCTGGAAGGTCTTCTACACAAAACGCTATGAGTACATGTCCTACTATGTGAATAGATGTGTCGAGGTCGAACATAGTAGTCCATCGTCTGATTACCGGTCATTGATGTATACGATTAACATAAGTGAGATGACCCACCGATAATGAAAATGGGAATCAAGGTACAAAGTGCAATCTAACAAGTGTGAATAGATGTGTTGAGGCCGAACACTTGGAAGAATCCATTGATCAGGGGACATTGATGTATTCCCAAAACTGTTGATGGTGAGAAAACCTACCACTGATGATTGTAAGTCTCAAGGAACTCAAAGGAATCTAGAATCCTATTCCAAAATAAATGATCTGATGTCAATGGAATGGAATCCACTAGAAGGAGGGCATTAAGGCATCCCCCATCAACCAACACGAGGTACTCAACAATGTTGTATAATGTGGAATAAATCAAACAAGATGTGCATGAACCATTAACAATACTAGGAATGGCTGACATGCAAAGTTAAGATAACTGAGGAATGGCCAAATCAAGATTCAACTTCCTTCGATCAAGAGCATAAAGGAAAATGGTCACTGAAGGTAGGCAGGATGGACTCAATATGAAAAATGGCACATCTCTGTGACATAGGAGGCATGAACAGAGGCTCCATAGGGACTAGAATATTAACCAACCAGTGGAGATAAAATCAGAGTATTGAGTATATATCCTAAAGTCAAACTAATAACCCAATCAACAGATGTGATATGCAGTGCTCTGTTCAAAGGAGACATGACTCAACAAATGCCAATGATAACATCTTTTCCTGTTTGGATTTTTGGTTTTTTGATTTTTTTGGACCTTTTCAGATATTTTGAAAAGATCGAAAAAGATAAAATTTCTTTATAGTACAAATATAGGAGGAGATGAGTGTTAGGGGGAAAGAAAACTAGTTCCAAGTACTGGAACATGCCTATTCTCAATGCAAGGATATATGTGCAGGATAACGACACTCGAGGGAAGGTCTCCTCCTTGTAAAAGGGATGATCAAGCTGCAAAAGATATGTAAAATGGCTCTACTTGGCTAGACATGAGACACGATCAGGCTATATGGTTGATAACTCAAAGTCAGGGAGCTGACATAAATCTCAAGAAGGAAAGAAAAAATCATTAAAATGCAATTACAATTTGATATATACAAGGGAGTCCCAAGGGAAATGTCCAGCATAAAGTTCAAGAGGAGTATGAAGTTCTTGCTCAAGGACATGGCGAGACTAAAAAGGGACTCCCACACCCTAAAGGAGAAATGTCAGCATGGGCACCAAATAAAATATAGGATCTAACTAGGGTACCAATGTATAATAAATCTGTACCATTCACATAACGCCACTTCTAATAGCAGCATGAAGGTTCCGCAACATCATGGAATGGGTTCATACCTAAGGTTAAGAATAAACAGTCATAAGGCCATGCAAAATGTAGGTAGATGTGAAATCCTAACCTACATGCCAGTTTAGAAATGATACATGTAATAGGCATGAACAGGTCAAAATATCGATCAAATTGCACTCAAAATAGGCTCCTACAACATCATATTAGTCCAAATGGTCCAAAATGGTCAGAAACGGTAAAAAACTATAGGAAGTGGGTAAAAATTTCAAAACATTTTCTATAAAATAGTGAAAAAATAAAAATGTTCATATGATTTGGAAATTCACCCACCATAGTGCTTTTGTATCCATAATTTCAAGACTTGATTCCGGAAGCATCGTCCAACAAAATCATTCTGCGTTTGGTCCAGGTAATTACCCATGCCCTCCTCTTTCACTTTCATGCAATTTTTTTAGTTTAGTGGTCAATTTTTTTATTTACGCCACCCCAAATTGTGTGTTTTGGCCCAACATAAATCAGGTCTTTTTCAGCGTATAGGGTTAGGTATACACAGAAAATACCACGATGCGTGCGTACATACGCTACTGTTTTGCAAACAGTCACATACAGGGAAGCAAATGTGATTTTCAAAGGAAAACACTAATGAAACTTGGTAATGTTCATGTAGGATGGTGCTAGAATGGAGAGAGAGAGAACATGGAGATGTTGAAGAGGCAGTGAAAGCTGACCTCATGGATCAACAAGTGCCGAGGGCTTGTGGGTTATACAAATTTTGGCGCCTTCGAAGCTTAAGAGCCAAGACAAGGCTACTCCAGCTACTAGTGGATTACTGGGATCTAGACTTTGAGACCTTTCAGTTGGATGGTATGTCACTCAGAATCGAGGTTGAGGACATATATTTTATCATAGGTTTGTCCCGACAAGGGGAGGTGGTGAACCTCCGATCCCGTGGGCCAAGAGGTGGGTTGACTATAGAGGAGTACATAGCTATGTATTTCCTTTGTGATACAAAGAAGGTTGGGAGTCAAATCCTGACAAACGCAGTTCAGAACTTGGGGTTGAAAGCCAAACTATTGGCACTAGGTAGGATCATAGGTTTAGCAACACTCCATCAGGCCTCAAGGCCAATGATGTTCTATGCATTAGGGGGCATGTGACCTATGATATATGACTAGATTACCTCGCTACTAAGAAACATGAAGCAACAACTCAGTGACTGCATACTGAGTTCATTCTTTTTTGAGAGGGCACCGGGGCTAGGCCCTAGAGTTGACATTTCTCCACACGGAGTTAGGGATCTAGATCAGCTACGTTGGGCCAATTTCATGTAGAAAGTGGGAGGGGGAAGGGTGGCTAACTCCTATCCAACAAACTTCTTCCTCTGGTGGCGGAGACAGATCATCACCATAGACGACTACCCCTATGTAGAGATAGACTTCCATGGAGATCTGGATATGCCCCTACCACCAGTATCAACATATGGAGACATAGGTAACAAACCCCAACTCACTTTTTTTTTTTGAATTATTAATTTTTTTTGTATTTTTTGATATATGAAATCAAAAGACATGTTTTTGGTGTGACGACACACAATGAAACTTTGTCATGTACATATAGATGTGGGACCATGCGGCCAGAAGACTTTCCTCATCATTGTCAGAGGGGAAGAGGTGATGTGATCATGGGTGTAGATGTGGATCAGATGCTCTAGACCATCCACATTAACTTTGTTCAGCTAACACACAGGGTTCCCATGGCGCAAGTCGAGGAATTTCCTGAGGCTATGCAGTGCCAGGTGGTTGGAGTACCACGGGCATGGGTTTGGTTATTTCTCTTGCTAGCTAGAACCGTGGTGTGCTACCATGATGAACACCCTCCTCCACCTCAGGCTTAGAGACCTAGGTGTATATTTTGTGTATGACCGTGTAGTATATTTTGGTGGCTCGGAAGTCCCAATTTTGTATATGACACTTATGTATTATGACGTTACCTTTTTTGGACTTAATGAAAAATATTTATGATGATCGTTTATTATTGTATTTACATGTGTAAAATGTGTTTGTGAAATGCTTTTATCATCTGTGAAACAAATGCCAATCTAGTACATAGTTAGCATATGAATCAACAACTTGATTAAAATTTTTTGAAACGTGAATGTATGTTATGCTCTCAAATTTCCGTTCTAGCAATATTACACACAAGAATCTTTGTAACAATGTCGAATCCCTAACATGATACAATCCATTAAGTTGTGAGACCACCAACTACGAATCAAGATGTACCTCAAGAGAAAGAACACCATGTGAAATGGCATCCTGCAATAACTCAATCATGACACTATATTCAACAACATTATTTGACGAAGGCCATAAACATACGCCTCTTGAAGACAACACTTGACCCGTAGGAGTATAAATCACCTAAGCAACCGAAGTTGAGTTTCGAGTGTGGCAGCTAGCACCATCAGGGAATCCTATGTAAACATAAGACTCCATCGACATCTGCCATAATAAATGAAATCCAATCAACAAACCCAATCACCATAAGAATACCTAACTATGTAATGCAAAATGTACAATAATATACAAAAATTCAACCCCAGCTGAAGATCATGCATAGTACTTTTTAATATAGAGCCCATTTCTAGGCTCTGCCAAGGCCGTCCCTTTATAATCCACCAACTCATAGGCGCATTTCTCTAATACAAGCTTAACCACATAAGGACCATGCCACATCGTGCTGAACTTTCCTGCCTCCAAGGGTTCCTTAGCTTGATCCCACAAAAGGACCAAGTCACCTTCACTAAACCTCCTAGGATGGACAGACTTATCGTACTGGACCTTAATGCGACGCTTGTTAACCTCAAGAGCCACTAAATCATCTCGAAGCTACTCATTAAGCCACTCCAAGTGGACTAGACATTCTTCCAATGCGGAAGGGTCTGGTAAAAGATCCATAGCTAGCTTCAACGAATGGATTTCACATTCAACCGTAACACTGAATCCACCCCATGCACAGGCTGATAGGGAGAAAAACAAGTGGCAGTATTGAGCGCGGTTCTATAGGCCCACAAAGTAGAATACAACATGATATGCCAATTATTCTTTCTTTGTGAAATGGTTCATTGGAGAATGGAATTAAGTGACTTATTCATTGCTTCAACCTATCCATTCGCTTGAGGATAATAAGAAGAGGAATGCTCTTGCTTATATCCTAACTTCAAAGACAAATCCTCCATCATTTTGTTATGAAAGTTCCTACCATGGTTAGTGACAAGATCCCTCAGAATGCTGAAATGGGTGATAATCTGGTTAAATACAAAATGTGCAGCTATTTCACCATTGGATTTGATAGTGGGCATAACCTCTTCCCATTTCGTGAAATAATCAACAACCACAATAATATGATGGTGCCCCCCAACTGAAGTTGGGTTACAATCCATAAAGTCGACCCCCCACTTGGTGAAGGGACTATTGATGATAATGGGATGCAAAGGGGCCAGACACGAGCGCATATTATGTGCAAACACCTGGCAAGGGTGGAACCTCTTGACCGTATTAATGAAATCTTTAAAGATGGACGACCAAAAATAACCCGCTCTCAATTTTTTTTGAGCTATAGAAAGCCCAGATAAATGACCACCACGTGACCCTCCATGGAAATCATTAAGCATGACCTCAACCTCCTCATGAGCTAAGCAACGTCAAAAAATAGAATCAACCCCACGACGATATAAAGTATCAACCACTATGAGGTAGTTCTTCGCTACGTGATGTAGTCGCCAACGCTAATCTCGCAAGAGGTGAGTAGGAACCTTCAATGTTTGCAAATAAACAATAATATCCCTATACCAAGGGTCCGTGGTTGATACGATAAATATATGCTCATCAATAAGAGAATCCTCATGAACCTCCCTTTCCTCCAAATTTGGAAAATCCGATATGAGCTCAACAAAAGCTAATGATTTCTTCAAATTTGCCAAATGAAATTCAAGAACAAACTCCTGCAATAGCACAATCCATTTATTATACTTTCCCCCAATCATCCTTCTAGTGAGGAAGAATTGAAATGGATTAATGTGAGTTATGACCAAATTTTGGCGAAGGAGGATGTAATGCCTCAAATGATGAACCACATGGACAATGGCTAAGAATAGCTTCTCAACATGGGTATAACAAATTTCCACATTAATAAGGTTTCTACTAAGATAGTATATGACATGCTTATGGAGCTCCTCATCCTCTTGTACCAATATCATACCAACCCCATGACCTCAACCTCGTGGCAATCATTAAGCACGACCTCAGCCTCGTCATGAATTAAGCAACGACGTAAAATGGAATCAACCCCACGACGATATAAAGTATCATCCACTATGAGCTAGTTCTTCGTGGCCACATAAATAAAAAATTCACAGCTATAGTCTGGTGGAGTAAGCACGGGGGCAAATGCCAAGGCATTCTTAAGAGTATAAAAAGATTCCTAGGCTTTCTCATCCCAGTAAAAAGGGGTTTCTTTCTTCAACAAATGCATGAATCCTTTAGTCAAATTGGAAAATTTGACTACGAACCTTCGCAAGAAGTTCGCCATTCCTTGTAAACATTGAAGATGTTGAATGTTATGTGGGGGAGACAATTGAAGTATTGCCTCAACCTTCAAGGGATCGACTCTAATACCATCCTTGGACACAATGAATCCTAGTAAACGACCAACCTTCACACAAAATATGCACTTGTGAGGATTTAACCAAATTTGATAATGACAACATCTTTTGAAAACTAATCGCAAATGATAAGGATGATGCACTCTCAAACGAGAGTGAGCAACTAGATCATCCAAATACAATTCAATAATATTTTTGAGATCATGGAAGGCAAAGGTCATGGACCGTTGAAACATAGCTACGACATTTGTAAGGCCAAAGGGCATCTCCCGATATGAAAAAAGTTTCCCAAGGATAAATAAATGTAGCCTTATGTTGGTCCTCGAGTTTAATCTGTATCTGATTATATCCAGAAAATCCATCCATAAAGGAGAAAACCTCACTTCCCGCACACTCATCCAAAATTTGATCAATAAATGGTGTAGGGAAGCTATCTTTAGCACAGGCTCGATTTAAATCACAGAAATCAGTGCATATACAAATCACTCCCTGCTTCTTATCCACCAGGACAAGATTTGAAACCCACTCCTTCAAGGGAACGAGATAGATAAAACTAGCTTTGAGAAGTTTCTCTATCTCTACTTTAACAGCGGGCGCTTTCCTAGGATTCACAGCACGCAAACGTTGTCGAACTGGTTTTGCACCCATATAGGTTTTTATTTCGTGTTTGACAATGCGAGGGTCTATTCCTGGCATTTCCTTATACGACCAAGCAAAAACATCATGAAATTCCTTGAAAAGCTCGATGTACTCTTTAATCTAATTAGGGGAACCTTTATGAACACATGCTCACCCACCTGGAACTCTTTGGGAGTTCTTTTCGAGTTTGCTTGACTCTTTTGTCGATCCTGTGCCACCTTTAAGTTTTCCTGCACTTGTTTCACAATCTGTTCCATTTCCTTCAATAATTCAGGTCCTAACACCAATCTATCTACTGGATTATTCCTGGATTATTCTAGGAGATAGGAGTGTTACATTTACGCCCATATAGAATTTCAAATGGGCTGAACTTAGCTGAGGATTGATAGTTATTATTGTAAGCAAATTATGCTAAATGCAAGTAATCCTCCCACTTACCTGGTTGATCCTTAACATACATTCTTAACAGATCTTCCAACACCTGATTTACTCTTTCTGTCTGTCCATCTGTCTGAGGATGGAAAGAGGTGCTGAAATTCAGTGTTGTGTTTAAGCCTTTAAACAAAGATTTCCATAAATTCCCTGTGAATTTAGGATCCCTGTCTGAAATAATAACCTTAGGTACTCCATGTAACCTAAAAATTTTCTTTAAAAATATATCTGCTATATTGGCAACCTTGTAGGTAGTCTTGACAGGAATGAAGTGTGCTCCTTTACTTAACTTGTCCACCACCACCATAATGGAATCGTTCTGATTCTGATTTCTGGGTAATCCAGTAATGAAATCTAAGCTGATTATCTCCCACTTCCAACTAGGAATAGGCAAGGGTTGCAATAAACCAGCTGGATGTTGGTCTTCTGTTTTCACTTGTTGACAGTCCAAACATCTAGCTATATACTCAGCTACTTCAGATTTCATATTAGGCCAGAAATATTCTTTTCTTAACATAGTAATAGTCTTCTGGTAGCCTGGATGCCCTGAGTAAGGGGTTTTATGAACTTCATCCAGAATCATCAATTTAACCTTAGGCACATTAGGCACATACAATCTGTCCTTAAACAATAAAAATCCATCTTTATTTAGACTATAACCCTTTATTAAACTTTTTGTAGGTTCTTCTTTAGCTGTAACTTGTAATTTTTGATAAATTTCATCCAATTTTATCCCTTCAGTTAGCTGTTCATTTAAATCAAAAGAATAAGTACTGATTGCTTCTATAAAATTCAGCTTTGCATTTCTGCTCAAAGCATCAGCCACCTTATTTTCTTTTCCTTTTATGTGCTGAATTTCGAAATCGTATTCACTTAAGAAGGCTAACCATCTTGCTTGCCTTGCATTTAAGTTAGGCTGATCTAAAAGGTATTTCAAACCTTTATTATCAGTCATTAAAATAAACCTTCTGCCTATTAAGTGGTGTCGCCACATCTTTAAGGCATGAATAACAGCAGCAAGCTCTAAATCATAAGTAGCATAATTCTTTTCGTGGATTTTTAATTTCCTTGACTCATAGGAAATGACATGCCCATCTTGAGTCAACACACCGCCTAATCCATCATTACAAGCATTGGTGCTAACCACAAAATCCTTATTGGGATCCGCTATTCTTAGAATAGGCGCAGTTGTTAATAAAGTTTTTAATTTCTTAAAACTTTCTTCACATTTTAAGCTCCAATCAAATTTCTTGCCTTTCTTTTGCAAGGAGGTGATTGGATTAGCTATTTATGAAAATCCTTCGATGAATCTCCGGTAATAACCGGTAATTCCCATGAAGGACCTAACATCTGTTACATCTTTTGGTACTGGCCAATCTTCGATTGCCCAGATATTTTCAGGATCCACTAAAATCCCTTCCTTAGTCACTACGTGACCTAAGTACTGGATTTCATCCTTAAAGAAATCACACTTACTGAACTTCGCAAAGAGCTGTTGCTGTCACAGCTCTTGTAAGACTATCCGTAAGTGTTCCTTATGTTCTGCTTCATTTTTAGAATAAATTAAGAAGTCATCGATAAATACGACAACAAATTTATCTAAGTATTTATGCATTATATTATTCATCAGACACATAAAGATGGCCGGGGCATTAGTAAGCCCAAATGGCATTATGACAAATTCGTAATGTCCATACCTTGTTCTAAAGGTTGTCTTGAAAATGTCCTCATCTTTAATTCTTATCTGATGATATCCTGATCTCAGGTCTATCTTTGAGAATACCGTAGCTCCACGTAGCTGATCGAACAGATCATCTATGTGGGGCAATGGATATCTATTTTTAATTGTCATCTTATTTAGTTGACGGTAATCTATGCAGAGTCGCATAGTTCTGTCTTTCTTTTTAACAAAGATTACTGGTGCTCCCCAAGGGGACACACTGGGTCGAATATACTTCTTATCAATTAACTCTTGTAACTGTGATTTTAATTCATTAAGTTCTAAAATATTCATACGATACGGAGCTTTTGAGCTAGGTACAGCACCTGGTACCAGCTCAATTGTGAAATCCAGTTCCCTCCTGGGAGGTAATCCTGGGATTTCCTCCAGAAAAACATCAGTAAATTCATTTAACACAGGAATATCCCCTATTTTTATTTTATCTTTTTCAAATTTATTTGCCTCATCTGTAATAGTTACAGCATAGGCTTTGCACCCTTTCCTGACTGCTCTTTTGAGTTGTAAGGCAGAAATATGCCTAATTACAGTTTTGCTAGGAACACCCTTAACTGTTACTGGTGGTTCATTATTATTTACACACGTAAATGTTTTATCAAAATAGTTTAAAACTACCCTATGTTGTTCTAACCAATCCATACCAATAAGTATGTCATACGAGCCAAGTGGCAGAACATTTAACTTAACAGTAGTTTTAAAATCATTCATAACTAAAGCACATTCCTTAACATAACAGGTTACTTTCCTTTTTGCCCCTGTGGCTAATTGAACTAACCATGAGTTATCAAACTTTTCAATAGTCAAATTACACTTTTCTACTATCTGAGGTGAAATGTAACTAAGACTAGCACCTGGATCTATTAAAATAGTTACAGGGGTTTGGTTAACCATACCTTCTACTTCCACCATGGAAGTTTGATAATCAGCTTGGCAGTTCTCCAACGCTGCATTGATTCTGGGCATAGTCCTTGCAAAATCTCCAACAGTCATTTCATCTTGTATAGTATGAATATTGCTGTTTGGCTTCTTCCGATTTGGTCAAACTGAAGCATAGTGCGGGCCATTGCACTCCCAGCACTTAACAGTCTCCTTCCGTTCGAAATTTTTAGTGAAATTTCCATGATTGTTTGAAGCTTCCTTGCCCTTGAAGTTATTGGAATTATTGGAATTATTAGGAGCACCATTTCTGTTTCCCTGGAAGTTCTTACCATTAGAATGATTTCTGTTCTTATTATTCCTAAAAATTTTCTGGGGTACAAACTCTTTTTTCTTGAACTCAGGCTGATTACTGTTCTTTTTAGCCTTCCAGTTGGTTATTCCTTCTTTCTTTTTTTTATGTTCAAAACAGAAATTAGCCTTTCGCATGGCTTCTTCCAGAGTTTTGGGGTTATCATATTCAATTCTGTCCTTTATATGATATGGCAGGCAGCTGAGAAACCGCTGTACTTTAGGTTTCTAATGAACTAAATAAGGCACATACCTTAACAGGCTTAGAAATTTACTGTTTAAGTCCTTCATAGTCATGGATCCTAACTTTAACTCATAAAATTCCTTCGCCCTTTCTTCAGAGTATTGTTTGGACAGAAATTTCTTCTTGAAGTACCTTTTAAAAGTACTCCAATTGACTTCTTTTTCTTTGATTCCCTTCACTCTTTTCAGATCTTGCCACCATATATCTGCCTTTCTAGAAATATTATAGATGGCCATTCTCTCCTTCAGCTGATTTGAATAGTTATATATCTGAAAATATTTTCTCATCCCAGATAACCAGGACTCTTCCTCTTCCCCTTTTTCAGTCTCTCCGTTGAAAGTTGGGGGCTTTATTTTCTTGAACTCCTCAAAAATCTCTTCATATGGCCTGTACTTTTCTTTCTGTTATACAATTCAACCTCACTACTGTCACTAGTAGTGTAGTAGCTTTGTTGTTCCCTGAGCCCTTCAGATGATGAACTGCTTTCATCCTTAGCTAGTTTCATCTTTTTAGATCCTTTCTGATGACTAGCTTCCTCAGATTCAGATCTTTTACTCCTCCCTTCTGTCTGGAATTTTTCTATCAAGATTTAGTTTAAGTCCTCCTAAGTCTTTAATATCCTTTCGCTATCCTTCTTGACTAATTCCATTTCAGTCTTTAAGTCCTTTATAGTCTGTATCAGCTCTGAAGAGTGAGCAGTTATCTCTTCTAACACAGGCTCTTTAGACATCTGTCTTGTCTCGGTGTTTGGAGACTCCTCCTTAGCATATTCTCCTAACTTCTCCATACCTTCCTGTTAGATTCAGAAAAAGAAATTTTCTGCTTTTTACATAAAATAAAAATAAAAATACAGGTTAGTACATGATTTTTATTGTTCTATGGAAACTAGTGGAGCCACATCAAGGCCTAGTGTTTGAACCATGCTCTGATACCACATGTCAAAACCCCAAAATTTCCAAAAAAATTAAATTTTTTTATATTTACAAAAACATTAACGTAAAGCAGTTTAACTAATATTAATTAGTTATGTGTTAACAGCTTGCTATTGAGTTCATCAGTTGGTATGTTTAGTTATAGAACAGACCTTTCAGCTTACTGACTTTTGTTCCTCTTGTGACCATAAGGTGAACTGTTATGCATAACTGGGCTTACTTAGCTTTCGAGCTAACGCAACGATTTCCACTTTTCTTACAGATGTACAGGTAAGAGGTTGTGGCGCTGCATTTCGTAAATCTAGAGTATTTATTATAAGTTCGTCGTAAGAGAAACAGTTTGGAAGAAGTAAGAGACAAATCATTTCAACTTATGTTAAGGTATATTCAAACTGGTTTCTTTCTAGCAAAAGTAATTTATGTTCCTATTGTTCAATCATCTTCTCTATTCTATTATAGTTGTATTCATACAAAAGTATCTTATTAACTCTTTTAAAATCAGAGTAAAGGAACAGAGTTCTGAAATCTATAATAAGGATCCAAATGTAAACAAGCATTTCAAATCAAGTGAAAACTGATAAGGGGCTTCCTGTATTATTGCAAGGGTTTGGCCTATCCTTGCCAAGTCCTCGTTTATTAATGAGGATATCACTTTAAGTAAAAACCTCGTCTCCACATGGTAAATATTACTTCCTTGTCTTTAGTAACTTGTACTACATATGCTATTTTAATCTTTGTAAAAAAAAAATCATTTAAGAGATTAAAAGTAGAAAGGGAATTAAACCTAGCTTTCTACCATCATGCCTTCCTTTATGAACTTTTAAACTATGCTAGCAAATAAAGGGAAATTTAACTTATAAAAGCTAGAATTCATTGAATAGTTCTATTATATTTATCATAGCCTTGAGATTGGAATTAAATATAAGACTATCCGTTTCAAAGGTGATTTTTATATTATTAAAAGTTATTACTTCAAAACAAGGGATGATCTCCAAGGCTAATGGAAACACAATAAAATGACCCAAAGATTATATAGCTTGCACTATTTAACAATCTATGGTCTTTATGCTATTATTTTTTTTACTTATTAAAGAACTTAAGACAATTTATAATATAAGGGGAAAGTTTATAATAGCTTTTGCACCAAGGTTCCTCTTTATAAACTATAACATACTATACTACCCTCCAATGTATATACTATAATAACAAGGTTAATATTCTAAATTGAATACCTTCTAACCATCAAGCTTATAATTACTATGATGTCATTATGCAATTCACTTAAGATTTCAAGGGATTAACATATTAGAGTGGAGAATAATGAATACAATCATTTGCATGCAGCGTAGGTTGATGAATCTTGCACCATGACTTTGGATAAACTTTGATCACGAATGATTTGGAAAATCATTCCCCCATCGAATTGTTGGTTGACTATATACAAAACCCACTCTGTGTTGATAAATTTAGCAGCTATCGTGGCAATATTCCAGCCATGCACTGCGTGGATAAAAGAGTTGTGTGTTAACCCTACCTTTCATTTTCTTCATTTTCCTCGGCGCTGGTCGCTCTACGACGGTGTTGTGCACCTCTGCGTGGCCTCTCTATTGTGAGTAAACCCTGGCTTGGCCTCTGATAGTGGTTTGATCCACACGTTGCATAGTGAGGTTCAGTCCTTCGTTCCTCCATTATATTCTTCTCTACCATACTGAACCGAACCCTCGCCAGTGCTAATGCCTCCCTCCGGGGTTTCAATGGTTGGAACTACTGTCCTTTGAAATCTGTGCAAGGTTGAGAGTTAATCCTCTTTTTACCTCCTGGCCGTAGTATTACCTTCTTGCACTGTTAGTTGGGTCACAGTTGCCAGCGGTCGTGCTTCCTCGAAAGAACAGGTAAGAATAAGAACTTAAAAACCTTGCTTACTGTTTGTCTTAAATTTGTAAGTTTCTTTACACAGGTTACAGCATTCTAATGTAGGGTTTAATCTTTGTCAATGCAGGTTTTACAAACTCCAAGTGCGCGGCCTTTGGTAAGAAGACTGGGCAGTAAGCTGCAATCCTGGTAAGCCTGGTTACACCATGGCTTGTCCTCCTTATGGTTTTCAGTTGGAACCTTCGAGGGTTGGCTTAAGAACCCTGAAACCCTTACTGCTTCATTTTGGTCTTAAGACTGCGGGTTAAAAGAATTAAAAGATGAAACGCTTCACGCGATGTGAGGGCGTTACGGCTTAGGCCGAGGTTGTAAATATTAGTTGTCTTTTATGCTTTAAGTGCTGTAAAGAGAAAACTGGGCTGCAATCCTATTTGTGAAGAGGTTAAGACCTCGACTTCGACTTCTTGTCTTGTTGTATAATTTTGGAAAACAATGGGTGTTTTTGCCCACAGTCTTCAATATAATAATATACTGTCTTTCTTCTTCTGTAGCTTTTGTTTGTATTACTGCATACAGTTTAAAATTTTGATTTATGTAGAAAAAGTAAAATACAGGCTTGTGACAGCCTTATACTGTGGATTTATAATGCGACCGTAAGTAACTTATTTGTCTTATCTTATAATTATTATTTTATTTGCATAAACTGAAATTTATAGGGTTAAACCCTAGTTTTACAGTTTGAGTATCATTACTGTTTCTTAATTTGATATTATGTATATTAATACTGATTCTGTTTGTATCTGTGAGTAAATAAATGATTATTACCCTATTGATTAAGCTCGATGTACGAGCAGTCTAATGTTCTGTTATTTACCTTTAATTTTAATTATGCAAATGAGTTATTTTACTAAAGATAAATTCTTTTATAAAGTTGCTGTCAGGGTTATGTACCTGGGTTACGCCTTGGTTTACTTGTTATGTAATCTTGTTAAGTGATATATATAGGGTTTATACCCTTAAGCCATATAGGTTCTTATATTTTGTTTTAAATTTATTTTAACAAAGTTTCTTGGAAAAGTCTAGTTATTCTGTAGAACATGGTATTTTTAACTCGGGTTTGTAATTTAAATAAATCTTTCATTCCTTAAGTTTAAAAGTATAATATCTTTATGTTGGATAATATAATAGTATAATACTATTATAACAATAATACTTACTAATACAAAATAATAATCCTGTCTTTATTGGAGTATTAGATTCTCCATATATATATAACCTTTGTTTTTTTTAAAGCATCAAGAAGATAGCATTATGCTGTTTGCTTCCTGTACTGATATGCAAATACTTAAAGAGTTTTGATAATATTTAATCTGTTTGTTAAATTAGAATATTACTTAGGAAAAATAAAAATAAAACGAATAATACTTCTTATGATCTATCTTATGTAACTATATATATATATAGTAGCATACATTTAAAACCCATACAAGATAGGGTTACCATTCTAAATAATGTTAGAAAATTGGTTTAACCAAAAAAGGAAAAGTAAAGGAAAGATAACATAAATGAAATACATCAGTTCTGAATAGCTTGCTTGATTATAGAGTTTAAATTACATTTATTTACTTCTAGATTCAGTACTGTTACTTGAACATAACCAGTTAAATTATTCTTAAACTAGAAGGAAGAAAATAGTAATGTTTTCAATACAGTAGAATAATTAAAGTAACCTTCCTCTATCTGCTTCGATAATAAAACTACTGAAATGATTACTGTACAAAAACTAGTGTTATCTATAAACATGATCAGCTATCAGTAAACAAACATTCTTTCTGATGAAATATAAAGAAGCAAAGGTCTAATTTATAATCTCATCATACATCTTTCTATAATTTCTACCTCTGTGCTGGAGTATGGTCTGGTAAATCCAGATGTGGAAAAACACAGCAGGTCTTTATTTTTCATTCATGGATTCAATCACTGATAAACTAAAACAGTTACATCATTAAACCAGTAAACTTTTATATCATAAACTATAGACTTAATCATTCAATCATTCATACTCACTAAAACATAAATAGATAAGTGACAGAACCTGTTTGAACTGAGACAACAACAGCAATGGGAGGCCGTTCCTCCCTATCAACTCCTGGAGAGCGCTCAGACAGCGACTCCTCAGGACCCCCGAGCTTGCTCTGGTCTCCCTGGCTGGAAACTAGGTGCAGCAAAGTCAGATACCAGTCCCCAAACTCAGTATTAACTTAGAACTTCTCAGTAAGTTCTCCCAGCTAAAAAGCTGTAATAAAACAAGTTACTGCAACAATCCTCTTAGACCACTTCCTTACTGTTTTTCCCTCTCAATGAAATTCTTGAATAACATTCACCTGAATGAATTATCTCTAGAAAATATCTAAGCAGCCTCAGCTCTCTTCATTGAGTACTTTTTAAAATATTGCCTAGGTCTTTTTTCGGTTAACTGTCATTTAATGAGCCACCTACTCTGATCCCACTTTCTTGGGGGATCATGACCCCAAATGTAGAGAAGTTGCCACCTACAACTTAGGAAGTGTTTGAGGATGCTGCCACTTGTCTTTTTCCTTCCACCTAGTCCCATCCACTAGTTTGACCAGTAACCTCTTTTTAATAGCTCTCCCATGCTGTTGTCTCCACAATTTATTTATTAATAATAAAAATATTCTGAATTACATTCCAATTCTGTTGATGCTGAGTCATCAATCTCCTACTTAGCATTAAATTTAATATAATGTCTCAGGAATATAATTAAAACAATTTACATAATTTTACAAAATTGGGGTATGTGACAGTACATCCATTTCCTACCCAACAAAAGATTGTAGTCAAGGGCCACATCAACTACCTCAACCTTGAT
This sequence comes from Pseudotsuga menziesii, assembly GCA_001517045.1. Lineage (NCBI taxonomy): Eukaryota > Viridiplantae > Streptophyta > Pinopsida > Pinales > Pinaceae > Pseudotsuga > Pseudotsuga menziesii. Next base: position 398,950 of record LPNX010717711.1, read on the forward strand.
CGCAATAGTCTCCCCCCCCAATTGGACCTCTAGGGAAAGAAGTATATCGTGTGGCTGAAACGATCTTCTATCAAAAGCAGTCAACATGTTCGCATATTTAGACAATGCGGGAGAACCTAAGACCTTCCAACAGGCCAAAGACATCACGGAAGTGACAACGCCTTCATCAATCACAATGCGTTTGATGGTGTGGTTTAGACACTCTATGTGAATCAGAAGAGACACATAGTAAGGAAAGTGAGGCTAGATTCCATGAGTTTCAAATTTGATCACGGAAGAGGAGCTATCATCACCCACCCCAAGACCCGATAACAAGGCCTTCCTCTACGAAGGACAAGCCCGAAGTACTTCTAATGCAGGCATCGCACAAGGAGTCTGGCCCAAATCATTGGCAATTGAATAGTTTTGGGTGGCTCAAGCATTAGGATTGTGCCCTGAGCGCTTCAAGACTCCCTTAGGAATGCGAGGCGGAACTTCGGGCTTATCCATAGGCTTTTCAATTCGCAAAGGCCTCTTAGGTGGAACAAGTTCTTTCCCAAGGTCTGGTTCTGATGTACCATAGTATTTTGCATGTGTCACAACAATAGTAGCTTTCACCATGTTGATGCAACTATGTTCACTAGTGGGATCTAATGGGTTTTGAGTCCCACCAGAAGCACTACCAGGATTCACGGTCCTCAAGTTCATATTTTGATTATTTGGTAAAGGATTTGTAAACACAACCATGCCTTGTGCTATGAACTTCAAGGAATATTCCATACGAGGGCATAAGTAAGTGAGGTGATCATCCCCACACAACTTGCAAGGAAATTTTACCTTCCGCTTAGACTTCTTGTCCCCCCAACATTATTTGTGCTCTTGTAATTAGTATCATTATCATTTTTATATCCACCCTTTTTATTATTTTCCTTTCCTGTTATTCCTTCCAGGTTGTTGGTTACCTTTCAAGTTTGATGATTACACGGAAAGTACATCCGTCAACTGGGTAAGAAGAGACGAAGTCGTAGCTTGGCCCGACGCACAACGATTAAGCGATAACTGGCTCATTTGTTTCGTAAACGAATATGCAGGTTGGGTACTTGCGGAGCCAACAATACCATCAGCATGTGGCCCAGGTTTGAACTTGTGGTTGAAATTGGAACGTGGAGCTTTCGGTATGATCTCATAAAGGATCCTAGACTGAGCATAAATCAAGTCCAACTGCTCGGACCTAAACATAGTTTGGTCCTCATTTTGCACTCTAGATGTGCAAACATCCTTCACGATATAGGGTAACAACAACTTGAGAAACCACTCTAGAAGAAACTCTAGTGGTATAAAGGCTTTAATCATCCTCTTCCATCTATGCCACTCTTGAATGTGATCCGAAATGTGGTTGGCTTTGTCTTTTCTAAATGTCGACAAGAGTTTGGTACCAATGTCATAACACACGGGTAGCTGGAAGTGGTTAATAAAAGTCATAGCAAGGTCATGGGACAAATAATATGTCCCCCTAGGTAACTCTATATACCATTTCATGGCAGGACCCATGAGGGTGGCTAATAGTTTCAAATGAACAGAATCATCATTTAAGGAGTTCGAAGAGCACCAAAGATGGAAGGTCATAACATGCTCACTAGGATCTTCACCAGACTTACCCTCAAATTTTGGAATGTCCAAAGGAAGTTTGGTAGGCATCGATGGCCATGTCGAGTTATGAGATATAGGATCGTTTGTCAATACTGACAAATTGGGTAGATTCAAAGTCGCAAGGAAAGGGATCATAGGTTGAGCCAGTTGGTTCCATGCTCCCTGATAGGACTGGTTTGTATAAGGATGATTGCTATATACACGATGGCCTTGGCTAGTAGGATAGTAACCTCCTCCCATTTGACCCATATAGGGTTGCATGTAAGGATTTTGACTTGGAGTAACTTGAGGTTGGGGTGCTACAAAGCCATAATTATGTGACCGATGCATGGGTTGATACCCAGACCCATAAGGTGTGTAGGCTTGTCTGTAAGATGGTCCGTAAGAAGGTCCATAAGAGGTTCCATAAAATGGACCATGAGATGGTCCATGGGAAGGTATATGTCCTCCTGACACATAAGGAGGCACATGGCCCTATGACACTACGGTGTTATCAGAAGCAAAACAGACATGGCTAGTAGTAGAACTTCGGCCAGAAGGCCCACTAGAATTAGGAAGAGGATGCGTGGTCAAAAAATCATTTGAAGGGATTGGTGTTGAAGACGATGGAATATGTGAAGGAATATAAATCGTGCCCCCAATATTCACATGTCTAGGTTTTGGTCCCCGAATAGGAACACTAGTGCTAGGCCTAGGATGTGTGTGTGAAGGAACCTCCACCGCAGGGATGGAAGGTGTAATGTGACTAGTGCTACCAAAATTCTCTACATGCAAAGGAATGGAAGCACCCCAAGGTGCAACTCCAGGGTCAACATACGAATCAACACGGGGTGCTAGACTAGTCTTGGGAACATCAGGCATGCCATACCTAATAGTGCTAGTGCTCATGGGTTCGTGGTGAGTCTCATCACTTGAAATCCAATACCGACGATTAGGGTGTGTGAAATATGTGAATCGTGAAGGACCTTCATGTGACGGTCCAATCGAATGATGAACAGACCCTAACGGTGTCCCATATGTGCTCAGAGGTTCATCTTCCCATACGTGACAAGGAAGATCAGGGATCTCCAGGATCTCAATCTCATGGTCACCCATGGTGTGTGAATCAAAGTGAGAATAAGTCCACCCAGAATGTCTAGTTATCTCTCCCAAAGGAGGAGGAAACGTGGAAGGTGGAAGCCCTGCTAAATGATAAGAACGATGAGGTGCCACACCCAGATCTACAATGACTCAACAAAAAATAAAAGACTCAATCTAGATACAAAACCATAAGAAAACTATCGTGCATAGAGCATACACCTAAGAAAATATAAATCCAAATCACAAGCAAACCAAGGGTAGGATAAGTGAGCTCTCGAATGAAGCACATATGTCTCGCCTAGGAGAGGCTTGAGACTCCCATACACAATAAGCGGAGGTTTGTAACCAATTATAGTGGCCCTCAGCTTCAACGCATATAGTGACTGTGCTGTCTGACCCCTACCCAACCATGATACCTGCATAATAACCTCTGCAAATACCCCCTCGATCACCTAGGTAAGGAAAGTAAGGTCACCTCAATATAACCAATTCTCAAGTGAGAATTCACAAGCGAGATCGACCATATGGGAAAGGTAGAAAATCCCAAAGCCTGAAAGCACAACTGGTACCCCAAGGGTGCACCAATCAATACATCAAAGGCCCCTCAGATACAAATACAATCCTAGAAATATCTCTGGTGCTCATAGAAAGTGACCAGGGGTCATCCTAATCACAATCATTTGCACTGTCTCATGCTTAACTCCCGTGTAAGAGGAGCATCCTGAGAAACACTAATTATATCAAGGGTTTCACACTCTCACCTGGATAGAAACCTACTTGTTTTGTTTAGTGGTCTTGGAGAATTAAATCACAATGAACTATTCCAAGACCCTAAAACCTATTCTTGTTGATGCACCCTATTAAAGAAAAGAGTGTAATTCATTTTATTTAAGCGTTGATTTTAGTTTCCCATGATTACTCAAAGGGTAAATGGTCATGCAACTAATGAAGTTATGACTCAGCAATGAAGTAAATATGCACACCTAACAAATAATGCCAAGTGCAATGTGTAGAATAAAGAACAGGGTATGTCACTAAATGAGGTGCAATATTTTTCCTTCAAATGTAAGTGCAATCATTCCTATATGAAAACATAACTATAATAATAGTAAGCAAACCTAATGCAAGTACCGTGCCAATGCAAAATGCAAGAGATGCATCGATATGCAAAAGCAAAAATATTTTTCTATTTTTTGCAATAAATGAGATATGAAAGAAAATAAATGACTCTACAACCCCCAAACCCTCCAACCACTCACAAACAACAACCAAGCAAGGCACCAAGGTAAAAGAGACCTAATGCACTAATCTCAAAACAAAAAATGGATAAATGGATAACAAGAACAAACCTTAAAAAATAAACTAAAAGATGTCTATGGTCAGAAACAAAGGGCGTATATAGACACCAAAAGCATCCAAGAAGACTCAACAATCATCAGAACTCACCCATCAACACTTAATCCTCCAACTAAGGCTCAAAATCAAAGCATACACGACTATTCTCAGTAAAAGAGCGTACATACACGACTGTTCAAGGAAAACCGACGTGTATACATGACTATGAATGCAAAACCTGCGTACAAGAAGAAAAAGGCAAAAAAATAGGGCAAACAAACAAGCTAAGACCATATTTATTTCTTTAGGACCCTATTGGGAAAAAATGCCCCGAGACCCGACACAGAAATAGAGAAATCAAGAGCAATCCAAGTACATTGAATACCAAAACCCCAAAGAAAAACAACTAGGAACTCTCCCCACCGAAGTCACCAATTCTGTTACAGAGAGAAAATTCCTATGGCTTGGGGGTACCACAACAAAAAGCTTGATACCAGAAATAAATATTTCCTAATATGCAAGAGAAAACAAACATCTAACACTAAGGGATATCGAATCGTACCTTGTTCTAGATGGTTGAAGTAGATCCCTGTTGAGCTTTTCCAATTCACGCTTGCTTTAGCAATTCATTCTCAACAACAACAAACAAGACAAGCATGCTCTATAATAATGTGTTATACCTACTCTAGAATATATATTCAACAATGCATAAGCAATTACATACATCTATGGATACAATATTCATATTCAAATGCACATTAATTGGACAGGAAAATATATTTCTATTAATAAAATCAGGGATTACAAGAGTGAAAACCTCTATCGACATGTCTACAAACTGGAGAAACTGAGTCCTCCACCTGGGCCTCCACCACCTCAATCCTCCATCTCTAGATAGGAAGCTCACAATGAAAAGGCAAGCTTGGGAAGAACACAAAGAGTTCCAAAGGGACAAAGGGATGCAGACTCAAGTATAAGCAAACTGAGGCAGCAATGGACTATAGTTTCTTTGCTCTTCAATTCCTCCTCTTCAATGTATCCAAGGGGTTCCTTATATAGCACTCCAAAAGGGTAATGAACGGTCGAACCCGAGTATTCTCAAGGCATATGGAAGGCCAAGAGTCAGGATCTTCGGACTCATATGAGGAAAATTCCAAAAATGTTTGGACTTATGCACACATCCCGATGTGTGCGGGTTTGAGGTCAAAAGTCGCGTGTACACATGAGTATGGGGTTAAAAGTCATGTACATCAATAAATAGTGGTTTTTTAGGGATGACCTTGGAACATCAAAGGATAATATAAATCCATGGGGTCTAAAGATTCCGCAGAGGGACAGGGAAGGCCATCATGCATAGAGTTTCACATTTGATTGAAAATAAGGATATTCATCTAACAATTTCACATTTTTCTTGTATAGATTGGAGAATCGTGTGTTAAAAAACTAGTAAAAAAGGATAACTTCTCATGTGAATAAAATTTTATTTTTTCATTAAAGGGTTACCTCTAGAAAACTATGATATGTGAGCACACGAATAGTGTGGTCACATTAGCCTTGTCCAAATAAACTAGTAGGATATTAAGACACCCAATTTCAATTCTCTCTTTGTTTTTTATTCCCCTAAACCAGATTCAACATGTATCTGTAGACGCCTTTAGGGGGTAAGTTACAACTCACAATAAAATGATAATCAGGATGTACATTGCCAAACTGTCAATTTTGTTGGATTCATGACACCAGATTTATATATATATATATATATATATATATATATGCACACAAAATAAAGAGATATACAATGAAAATCAAATCAGCAAATAAATAATCATGTAACAAATTATTTATCATAAATCATTACACAAAAAACAAGAAGTACATAGGAATAATAGAATGGTGTTTTTCATTAACTTAAATGAATGGAGGTGAACATTATTTAAAGGAAGGAAATTCAAATTAGGTCAACAGGTAACTTAAATTTCTCATCCAATGTAAGCGAGTCTAGTCAATCTTAACTAGAGCAAAGAATACTTAGTTTTCCATGCTTACTCTCCTTAATTGAGTTACACTAACTCATGACTTCACAACCTCTTGTTATGACTAAAAGATGCTTAGTTAAGTGACTAAATGAACATACAAAACCTTAAAATCATGAACCATCTCATAATAGCTAAAAAAGAGGTGCATGGAGTCCCTAAACAATGGATTAAACTTCCTAGATTCACTCCATAACTCAAAATATATGGGACCCTAAAATAAAGGAAAATAAGCCCTAATTGAAGGAATTTTCCCTCATAACAAAATAGACTTATGAGTTCTAGAAAAGGAAGACAATATAGTTTAGGACCCTCTGAGTTTATAAGTAAGACCTAGGGTGACTTAGGTGATCAATGTGAGTGATGTTTGTCCCACTCGAGTCATGAAATCAAGGCCTAGGTTACTTGGTAGGATAATTATTATATGGAGAAGGAATTTTTCTCCAACACTTGCCATAATCCCGACTATGTGAAATTTAAAAAAAAAATGAAAATGGGTCCTAATAACTTGCAGCCATATTAGGTACCCATGCACACAAAAAATTCTATATAAACTGGGAAAGAGGAAAAAACCCAGTGGGATTCCCCCCATAAAAGAGAATGTGAAAATAATACTTTAAGGAGTCTCCTAAAAAAATCGCTTACTCCCAAACAAGCTCTCAACTAGGTGAATTGCTACTCAATAAAGGGATTTATGAAGATCCTTGCAAACCTTTGTGAACTCCTGCTTCTTTTGAAGTGCATGTGAGCTGATTCATGAGATACAAACACTTTTAAGTGCTTGAATGGTGGTTCTTGGCCAATATTTTTTTTGAATGGAGGAAATCCCTTGAATATTTTGGGTGAAACTTGGTGAATTGTATGAACAAAGGTTGTAGATATGGAGAATGAGAAGACATTCTAGATTTATTTAGAAAGAATTTGATTTGGGATAATTTGTTCATTGGATTCTTCAAATTGAACTTGATTTGGGTCGAGTTTTTCAATGGATAAAATAAATTCCTAGATCACCTCTTCTTATGGGCCTGTAAAAGGGTCTTCCTCAGCTGAGTGGTGGATCATGGATGTGCATATGTCCTCGTAGTCCATATTTTTCAAATAATATGGGCCCTCTTTCATCCTATAAATGTGTATGAATATGTCCTCGTAGGACGTGTTGTGAATATTTTGGGGCTTCCTTCAACAAGATTGGATATAGCATACCAAATATGTAGAAACTAAGCTGGAGAGATAGGATATCCATGGCTGAAATGAAATCTATAATGGTTGTAAATGAGCTCTTTTCTAGATGAAAAAACACTTTAATTGCTGCAAATTAGCTCTTTCATGGCTGCAAATGCACTTCTTTGATGGTTGCAAATGAGCACTCCTGCAATGACTACAAATAGACTTCTTTGATGGTTGTAAATGAGCACATGGGTGGATGTACATGAGCACTTTAGTGACTAAAAATGAGCTCTTTGGTGGATTCAAAATCCTTTTTGATGTCTGCAAAATCCCTTCTTGATCCTACAAAAGCTTGATATCTAACAAAAAAACACTAATACACTAACTAGTACCAAACTTGTCTTACTCATTTGGTCAATGCCACAAGTGGTTCATTAATCTTCACAATTGCAAGAGCACAAACATGGCACATACAAATCAACTATCTCCTCGGATAGATTCATTAGCCCCCTTGAGATAAGTCATTCTCCATATGTCATTCTTCAACTTTTACTTGGGGAAACCTATTACTAAAATCCAAATATTTATCATATACATGGTCTGGTTGCATAGAATATGATTGTGATCGATAATAAAAATTAATAATGGTAACCCATGTGTTGAGAGACTCAATTTCAAGCCTCTTTGCAATAATGATCAAGTGTTGTCTCAATTTCGAGGTAATATTGAAGGTGAATTATATAGTCAAGGTGGGGGTTGAATATAAATTTCATTAAATATAATATTTAATTCGAATTTATAAATTTCACCTGGGGTTTTATCCACAAAACCATAACTTCATTGTATCCAAGGATGAAACCCTAAAGCTAGTAGTCAATATTCTCCAAGAGACCCTATCACCTTTAAGAAAATATAAATAAAGTACAAAGAAAGAGAGATAAAAAAGTGAGTTCTTCTCTTTGCATCTCTAACATAAGATAATGAAGGGATGGTATATTAAAAAACCTAATCAAGTAATAAAAATCATCATGAATACATTATATCTTATGATGCATACAAAACATATGAAAATAACCTCGTGATAGCAACAAATATTCCCTAGATTCTTTAAGGTTAAATCATTCACTCAACAATTCCGATCTTAAATTATTTCAAAAGAACAAGACCTACTAGCGTTTGACTATGCCTCCAAAACCATGAAGATAAAGTTAGATGAAAATAAAATATACAATAAGACAATATTGGAAAACTCTTGTAACCTCATATGTGTGTGTGTGAGTGTGTAAATTTGAAGTACATGTATACAATAGCCTCACACTAAGGATCAATCCTCTATCTTTACAATTCCTTATTTCAACAAAAAAATGAAAACCTTGGTAGACTAAATATCCTCCAAAAACTTGCATCAACATTAAAAAATATCGTTTGTTCCACGCAATACATCTCCTCTATCTTGATACTCAACATGTACACCCTATGATTTTATAAAAAAAACAAAACTCCATTGTATTCAAGTGATTAAACCCTAACCGTAGTATCCAAGAATCTCCAACAAACCTTAGTGCCTTTAAGACAAGATAGATAAAATACAAATATAGATACAGAAGCAAGCTCTTCTCCTTGCATATTTAACATATACGAAAGTGATTATATATTACAAAACATTATCATGTAATAAATCTTATAATCCATAAACAATATCTGAAAATAACTTTATGATAGCATTAAATTTATCCATCTACTTGAATATTAATGTTAAATCACTCAGTAGTTATGAGGTTAATTTATGTCAAATGAACAATATCTACAAGTGTTTGAAATTACCACACCATGAAGATAAATATATCCTAAAATCAAATCTACAATACACCAATTTTGGATAACATGTGAAATTTTATATGTGTGCATGTGAATGTAAAGATGAAGTACATGTACATAATAACCTCATATCAAGGCTCAATCATGTATATCCACATAGCCCTAGTTCATAAAATAATGAAAACCCTAGCTTCACCAAATATCCTCCACAAACTAGCATCAACACTAGCAAGCCTCCTTTTTCCAAAGAAATGCATATCCTCCATCCTCCTCCTAAACATATACAACGTAGAGTTTTATCCAAAAAACCATAAATCCTCTTAGGGATGAAACCCTAATGACAGATTCTTTAAATACCACCTTGTTTTGAACGTGGTGAATTGAATTACTATGCATTTAACTATCAACTTGGAATCATACATACTTGTGAGATATTTGTGTAATGTATATGTAGCACTAAGTTGTATGTATTGACTGATTGTTTTATAATTCCTAATGTTTAAAAAAAATGAAAATCTATTCAAACATGTTAAAGCAATGTAAATATATTCTAATTGCAACCAAACACGACCTTGATCAAAGAAACTATTCAGCAAATAAGAAATGTAAATCTAATATAGGATATCTCCACGCCACTCTTTGTAAATAGTAAACAACTTGTGCATTGACTTGAAGTTAATTCATCTCAATTATTTATATAGCATTATAATAGAATCTATAGGCATTNTAGGATATCCCCACGCCACTCTTTGTAAATAGTAAACAACTTGTGCATTGACTTGAAGTTAATTCATCTCAATTATTTATATAGCATTATAATAGAATCTATAGGCATTTCTATTTAATTCTTGTGCAAATCAATATAACTTTAATCCTATAGTCTATACTATGTTGGATAATTTGAAGAAGCTTTGTTTATGGATGTCAACTACAAATTTTAAACACAATAAGTGAAAACAGAAACAAGCATGAACAATGATAAAACCAAATGATAAAGGAAACTAGTAATTAAGCACACTCAACAAAATAAGAACAAAACATCAACTAAACTAGTTGAGTGGTCCCTTACTGGGATAATTGCCAGAAACTATTTCATGACTAAGAACTACTCAACACATATATCAAACTAGAAGTATATCCCTATTAACAAATTAGAAAATTCAATCACACAACACTTATAATCAGATGTTCAATCTCCTAAAAAATGAGTGATGGCCCCATTATTTATATAGGTTCTCCGGGAAATTGACATTAATACAATATAACAAGAACCAAAACTGCATCCACAAGTTTATGGGTTTGGTACCCTTGCATAGTTTTGTCCAACTGCAAGAGAATAAACATAGAAATAGATGTTGTTATTTGTTGAGGATTGCAACATATTCACTGTTTAAATATTAACTATATTCGTCCAATGGCAAAGCATTTCTCAAATTGACCCAAGAATCCTCATAATGTTAATATTTTGAGCAATAATGAAGATACTTGAACTTTAAAAGTTTTATCAATGGAATACTAAACACATTAATCTCATAATCAAATCAACCACACAAATCATTCATCCACATAAGACACGATATACCTTGGGAAAACCCTCTTAATAGAAAATATGAAAAACTCAACCATTCTTTATGAGTATATTAGATAGATTTGCAGAGAATGGTTTACATCATAATAGCAGATTGCTTGATAGGAGAGAACACAAAGAAATAGAGAATAATAATCATCTATAACCATTGTAATGAACTTTCGATATGCCTAGCATATTAATAACAATCTAAATACACTTCCATGCAAACTAGGGTGAATGGTTGAATTCCATTTATGCACCCATGCAATACAATTTCGAATTTCCTTCTAGGAACAATCAATCCATATATTGAAATCTTCTTCATGCACAACTAATAAGTCATACCTTCAATCATGGACATTGACTTCTAGTTAACTAACTTTGGAGTGAACTTAACATCTAATTGAATATTGACCACTTTAGTTAACATGCTAACATAAGTGTTATGGTGCTTAACGTTTTTCCATCCATGTAAATTTTTTTATATTATTTTATTTACTATTATTAACTTTGCATGGACTACTATAAGTTTCTTAATTGCTTAACTGAATGTATACATTAATATTCCAACTTATGTTTTAACTGAAGCACTGCTTGAGGCATTCATATTTAACTAAAGCTTTATAACTGCAGCTTTATATCTTGAGTTCATGCAGTCTTTTGCATGGAAAATTCAAATTCTTTTTTCTTATTATATCTTTATTTCTTATCTCTTTATATTTACTACATGGTCTATGTGTTAACATTGATTCATCATATGATAATGTACTCATAAGAGTTATCACATGTTATGATCATATTATATTACTCTCGGACCATATAATCATGTGCTAAATTAATTCACTCTAGATGTGATAAGTCTCTAGAGAATACTTACTAAGATTTATCCATCTCAAATGAACATGGTTAGTAATATATCACATAACATTTACCTCTATGACAAGAGGTACACCACAATGGGTATTCATTCTTTGGATGACTACATGAGGATCATAGATTGTTATAACTCACAAGCCCATCTCCATAATTGGAGATACATATCATAGGGTACCGTCTATGAGAATAAAAATGACTTTATACAACATAAGTCCATACTTGATACACTACAAGTCTTCGGTCTTGATACAACACAAGACTTTACAGCGCAAGCATCACCACCTCAATCATATGAGGATATAGATGGGAATTGATACAACACAAGTCTCGACTTGATACAACATAAGTCCAGAGAATGACTCATGATGTTGTACAATTAACACATAATGCAGCTAGAATCTTGCAAATAAAGTTTAATGATCATGATGATGAAGGGTATCTCTAACCTATTGGAATGGAGGTTGTGTGGCACCAGTGAATATTGAAGCAGAGGTGTGTGTGGTGCTTTGTTGGTTAAATCAGTGACATGGATTCACTAAGCTACAATAACCTTTACAATATGAACTTCATAGCATCAGATAGGTCATTATTAGTCCCTTAGTAATTAGGGTGCTTCTAAGTAATAAAAAATAAAGAAATCATTTAAAAAACAACCTCTATTTACCCTAATTCCTTCTAATCAAGGAAACCATGTATGATATGAAGTAAGGTGAATATTGGAGAATTATGGTGTCAAAACGATAAATAGAATTTGCATGAAAGGATAAATCAGTCATCCAAAAGGATGCTGAAATGGGCATCCATCATCTCCCTCACACCGGAGATGTTTCATGTCCCTTGTGCAACTGATTCACATGAAATCAGGAAGGCCTTCACTGACATTGCTCCAATTTCAAGCTGCATACCCATATTCTATTTCTCTGTAATACACTAGGTGTTGTTCAATAGGAGCACAGATAGCCATTTCCTCAAATTCATCCCATTTTGTGATTTGTAGATTTTGGTGGAACACCATATAATCAAATAAAGGAATCAAATCCCCATCCATCTAGTCCCAATTTGTTTCAAAGAGTTTAAATATATAGTTTCACATGCCAAAACATCGTTAAATATGTGATATCTCATGGGATCTCTCTACTGTAAAACAAGGTGAATAAGAATCCATATGCATGTGAGGCCAGTAGAGAATCAATAGCATGAGTTAGAAGACCCTTTATAATTAGTGATTTCCAATATCTAAATTTGTGTCATCAACTTAGTCCTCTTGGGATCAAACAAGAATTTTTGATGACCCTAAATAATGACTATAGGTATAGGATGCTGATCTCAAACAACCAAACTTGAGAATGTTTCAACAGTATTATTGTAATTCATCGCTTCTTTCCATTTAAACTTGGTTACATATAGAATATGAAGATCTGATTTTAATATATGCATCACAAGGTTTAGGGTCCCACCTTGTTTTTATTGTAAAGAGAAATCAAATTGATATAATTCACATAATAAATTATGTTCCTCGGTTAAGGAAGAAGAATACATGATAGAAAAGTTATAAATGCTATATATATTTCATGTTGTCAATCTAGTTTTCCTCAACCTCATCCATTTTTCATGAAGAAACATGGTATAGATCCTTGAAAGGGATTTGTAGGAAAAGGATTGCATAGCAAGGACACATGCTCTTTGAATTTCATTTTCCTTGGACTTGAGGAGGTCTTGACTATTGAGGATCTTTTCCTTCCATTTCTTCTCCTAAGATAGATGTTAAGCAATCCATTACTCTTGCATATTTTGAATCTCATACTTTATATTTTTGTTTGTAAATGATTCCCAAATCATATAGCCCCTCTTTCCATTGCCACTATTGTATCTTTTCTTTTAAATAAACAATAACATGATGTGTGTTTGCAATAATATCATTAAGGATTTCATTTATTAGCTCTTGTGTTGAATCGACACTTGCCTTCGGGTGATCAGAGGATAGAGTAGGAGAAATAATTTATTGGTCTATAGAATCAAATAACACATCCAAATTCATTGTCTTGACTACAAGTTGTTGTCCATACTTAATCATGTGTAATCTCCTTCTAAGCCCGTTTTTCCGCAATTTCAACTTCTTATTTAGCTTCCTTAACTTCCTGCTCTAAACCCTCAATATTTTATTCTAAGAATTAAGATGTTTATTTAGGGATTTAAATTTTTCATTTTCTACTCTTACTTGTTCTTCTAAATTATTTTATTTTCTAACCTTATTTATCATCATTGTTTTCTTGAATGATTTAAGAGGTGTAGAAACATTACCATTTTTTTGTATTTACTGCTTGAAACCTATACCATGTGTTTATCCCCTTTTTGAGGTAACTATGGATCTTGGGGTTTGGAAAAAAATGTTAATGGTTTCCTATATGGATTGATGAAACTTGTAGTCGATATGTCACTATCAAGATGATATGGTTTCTTATCATGTTCCAATCCCTAAAATATTTCCTCTATTTCTATAGCAACATATTCCCCAAATCCATGCTCTTTTTTCTTGCAGTCATACTCTGTGTAGTTCATCTTTTAGTAATTCAGATATTTAACTATTTATGTAGGGTGGCATAGTCTTGGGTTCCTTGTATCCTATAACTTCACCGGGTAAAAATTTCTTCTATTGGATGGATACATAACGTGAAAATACATAATGATTTAATTCTGCCAACACAAATAATTTAACAAGACCATGATAATATAGATTGTTTTGGGTCTTTTCCCTCCATTTTTGTACATATTCAGACATCTTAGTGAGCCTTTTCCAAAATAAAATAGGGTAGGTTTACCATCTTACAATCTTTTAAATGAAGCAGTAATTTAATATGATAAAGAAATATTAATCTAAAATTACCCTCAATTGTGATATGCTTTGGTATGAATAAAATTACTTCCCACCACAAGTTTATGGTGTATTCCCAAGGATTTCCCCAATCAAGTGCTTATGACTCACTGCAAAAGAACTATTTCCAAGCATCTTGATCCACACCCTTGTTTCTAAACCAACACTGTCTCGTTCAAGGTGTATTCCCAAGGATCTTGCTTGCCCCAATCAAGTGTTTATGACTCAATGCAAAAGAACTATTTCCAAGCATCTTGATCCACACCCTTGTTTCTAAACCATCACTGTCTAGTTCAAGGTAGGACTATATCCAATGTAACATATACCTATTGTACAAGAACAATCAATTCCTTCACATTCTCACTTGCTTCATCAAAATGATCAGTAGACACCATTTTGATGCCCTCATTATAACCCTACAATTTCTCAATGAAGACAATCCATCCTACCTATTTGAATATTTCTTTGACTTCTCGGTGTGCTTCCAATAAATTAGTAGTTTTAGGATCATGGCACTTTACGCTACCTCCCATAGTTCCAACTAACACCTCTAGTGTGCAATAAAGAGGCAATGTTTATCTAGGTTAACACTAGACATGTATATAATTTCAAGGAGGTTTTTCAATAGAACTATGAGATGGGAACCTTTTGAATTCTATCAAGGGATGGAAAAATCGAACATTAAGAATACACTATAGGTAATGATAGCAAGTAATGAAGTTCCTACTGCTGATTTTATATATCCATTATTGTGATAAATGATGTATATCAGTGGCACGACTACCATGAATTCAAATCCCATCATGTACATAAAAATGACAGATAGGTCGTGGGCCATGTAGGAAATATTAGATTTTGACAGGAAGATCTTGGGACAAAAATGGTCTTCACATAGATTGAACAAGAGAAATAAGAGAGGAATGATTGAAGAAAAATATGAGAAATATTCCATTAATTATTATTCACATTATGGGCAAATATATAATAGAACATAAGGAATAATTCGAATACCTACACATGTAGTTGAATATACTAACCTAGACTGACTCTATAACTAACTAGGAGTGGGAAAATCACCACTACAGCTAACTAGTGCAACTCCATATCACTAAAATAGTTAATAATCGGTTACAATCAGTTACACTTAGTTAGCTGATAGGGTAGGTGAAAAAAGGTGCCACTTTCCCTCCATGCATGCAAAACCGACGCTAGATACACAATAAGTGATCTAACTGACGGGGATCGAAGTTTAAATAAGGATTACCGATGACCTACTGGAGTCAACTGTTGGACACTGCTGGTGGCACTCCGACTGGGTTCCTATAAAATAGGGATTGATCCCTAGAACTCCAAAATTTATGCAGACAGGTGCAGTAAGTGGCATATATCCACTAGTTATGTCTCCTATGCACCAGTGAAGTGATGATACATCCTAAGTTAGGGAAATTAATCAAATATACTTTATGTGGTCAAAGGAGACAAAGGGAGGATCAATAATAATCCCAGCACCCCCCTTTAATCCTAAATTTGGACTACCTAGGCCCTGGTAACTAAGACCAAAGGTCACCCATTACAATCTAAATGAGGAAAAAAGGAAAAACCACATGGGGAAAATCCTTTCCTATAAAATGGACACGATATACACCGAAAAATAAACTGCTCCAAATCCAAGTAGGTGTGAACTTGATTAGATTTCTGGAGGGATATTCTTCTTGGGAAGAAGAGGAATATGCTCAAATTGATCAGGAACATATACAAATGCATAAGAGTTTATGGGACCATGTAAAGCAACTGAGATGATCTGACAAAATATCAATATAGAGTGCTCATTCAACTTGATCTTGAAATAATGTTCAAATGAGTCTTGATGTGATTTATAATTCGAACCATGTGAAGCATATTCAACTCCAGATGAGATGAGTATGCATCCAAGCGAATGCAAGAGGAATCCATCATTTCTAGCACTGTGAAGAGATGAGTATGTGATTGATCAGGAAGAGACAGAAGACCTGGGACCATGGAGAGTGAATGCTTGAGCTCCAAAATATGATATAGCTTCTAAAAATATCCAAGAAATAACAAAATGTAATATTAGTAATTCATAAGAATATACTGACATCAAATCCCTGTTAACAATTTTGAAAGAGCCTTGAGGTGCTTGAATTTTCTCACAAAAATTGATGACATCAGTTACAAGCATAACTGAGAGGTACTGAATCTTTGAGTTTGAACCAATTAAGGTGAGAGACTCAGTGGAGATTTATTCAACAGTGGAGGTTTGAATCTCCTCTTTTGGAGTAGCTGCATGAAAACATGAGACATCAAATTTCTCAAAAAATTTGAGAGCAACAACAAAATGAATCTGGTTTGAAATTGAATGAGTTACAGAATTAGTGGGATGGAAGGAGAGTTCTTCAACAATGGAGGTTTGAATCTCCTCTTCTGGAGTAGCTGCATGAAAACATGAGACATCACATTTCTAAAAAAATTCAAGAGTAGCAGTAGAATGAGTCTGGTTTTGAATTGAATTAGTTGAAGACTCCGCCATTTCTTCATCTTGTATAACTTCATATTCTTGAGAAATAATGGAGGCTGGAAGAACTTGAAAGGAGATGTCAGATGCTCTCTCCCAATGCTTTGCATTAATCTCATTAGTCTGCTAACCAAATGCTTTGTCCAATATGGACCAAATTTCGCTTGGGAATTTAACAAAATCAATGAGATAGCGCATCCTAGGAGGAATGGCTAGGCACATGGATCCATATGCTTTGTCACAATTATTGAACCAAATATAGTTCTCATCATCGAATTCTGGCATTGCTGCAACTCCAATAGACACATCAAAGAGCTCATGGCTATTAAGATATGCAATCATCTTCAATTTCCATTCGGGATAGTTGAATGATGATAAATAAGGAACTAATATCAAATCCATAACCTATTGTACCTGCACAAAACTAGAAAGAAAATTTGTGTAAGATGAATCAACCTCTATTTCGACAATGAGCACATTTTCAGAGTCCATCACACCTGCAAAGAATTCTCTAGACACAATCTAGATTTAGTAAGGAAAAGATTACAGTATTTATGTGGAAACTCATATGCTTCTGGTGCATCAATCTAAATATCTAATGGAGATTCGAATAGCTTGATCGAGATCTGATATAATATTATATTCTCACAGGAACATCTTGGGACAAAAATGGTCTTCACATAGATTGCACAAGAGAAATAAGAGAAGAATGATTGAAGAACAATATGAGAAATATTCCATTAATTATTATTCACATTATGGGTGAATATATAATACAACATAAGGAATAATTCGAATACCTACATAGGTAGTTGAATCTAGCACCCTAGACTAACTCTAGCCTGCTAACTAGGAGTGGGAAAATAACCACCATGGCTAACTAGTGCAACTCCACATCACTAAAATAGTTAATAACCAGTTACAACCAGTTACAATCAGTCAACTGAGAGGGTAGGTGAACAAAGTGCCACTTTACTTGCATGCATGCAAAAATGGCGCTAAAGACACAAGAAGTGATCTAACTGATGGGGAAAAGAGTTTAACTAAGGATAACTGATGACCTATTGGATTCAACTTCTGGACACTAATGGTGGCACTCCGAGTGGGTTACTATAAAATAGGGATTGATCCATGGAGCTCCAAAATGCATGCCGACAAGTGCAGGAAGTGGCGTATATCCATTAGTTATTCCCCCCATCCACTGGTGAAGTGATGAGACCTCCTAAGCTATGGAAATTAATCAAATAGACTTTATGTGGTCAAAGGAGACAAAGGGAGGATTAATAATAACCCCAACAGGAAATATCCATGCCTTTTGTGGCATCCTAAGGTTTTTAGAAATGTCGTGGAATAATGGGGTTAGAGAACCAAAATTGGTTAAGATGATAATAAGTAAAAGAAGGAATAAGAGTATATATAAGAGTTGAATTTACAATAATACTCCAAGCTAATTGAATAACTTAAAAAGAAACCGAGAAATTATCTCTTCCTTTACCTATGTTGCGGTTGTGAGGTTGAGTCTACCTATATCCATGTATGTTACCAAGGTTATAGAGGATAAATTCCAAACTTTATTACATATTGGATTTATGTAGTATTTATAGTCCGGGTTGACAAATAGTATTGTTGTAGCTTAAATTTATAGAATTTGCAACATAAGGTTTATCTGGTAGCATGCCAATAAGAGGAAACCTAGTCCCGCAAGTAATTTTTCAGAGCCTACATAATGAATATCTAAGCACGGGATGTATATGAAAATGTTATCGTATAATTCTGTCGCAAATTATTCTACAGGAGATCCTATAGAAAGGAAATTTCTTGTTTAAAAAACAAAAGAAAAACATGTAGCAAGACAATTTAAGTTAGTAGATTGCTCAGACAATAAAAATATAGATTGGTAGAAATCCAAAAGACTTGGAACATAGTAAAACATATCATAAATCATCATTTTTTTCTATTTTCCCTTTTTTTGTCTTTTTTTTCCAAACCTTTCTCTCTAGCAAGTTGGTTTTCAAAAAACTATGCCTCAAGGAGGTTTTCATAGTTAGATTATTTATTTATTTATTATATTATTTTTTAAGATTGATTGAGAAAACCAATTTTCTATATATACTAGTGGCATATGCATTGTACAAACAACCTCCAAATTAGAACAAGTATTGAAAATCCCTGGTGAAATCATATTTCAACAATGGCTTCTAGTATAATCTCAATCAATGACCACTGGTCATAAAAGGTATACGGTTTTCATCAATGGTATGTATAATATATAGAACAATTTTTGTAAATAGTGTCAATATTATATGGCCCCAACCAATGAGTACGAAGATTTCCCTTGAAATATTTGAACCTCAAATCATACCAAAAAAGCTCAATCTCGTGCCTAGAATGTCTTCTTCCTGATAAATTTTTATGCCACTTTTTATTTGATCTTGAACACCATAAGAGTGGTGCAAGGTAGGCTGGTAGATTTCATTGATCTTATTAATTCACTCCAATCAATGCTTTTGGACTTTTGAAAGGTCCAATTCCACTTGTAGTGAAGTTCTTAGTGTCTTCACTTCAAACTAAAGAAGAAGTATTATATTCTTATTGTACACAAGTTCATAAGGTGTGAATCCCATGGTATTCCTCCAGGTGGTACACTAAGACTATAGAGCCTATGGAAGTCCATTGTCCCAATATCTGTGATGAATATGCATGGTCTTGGTCAAAATAGATTCCATAACATTATTAGTGACTTCCACTTGGCCATTGGCTTGTGGATCATATGGTGTATATGTTTTGTGCTAGATACGGTACTAATTAGTAATGTTGGCAAATAAGCTTGGAAGTGAATCATGTCTCATGGTTTGTAACAATCTCCCGTGGTTCTCCATAGTGGAAAAACACCACCTTATACAAAAAATATATAAGTACTTGTTCTATGGCCCTTGGAAATGATTTGGACTCGATCCAATTGGTGACATTGTTGGTGAAAAATAAGATACAATCTTTCTATTTGGATAGAGGGATGATAGGCCCCAAAAAATCCAAATCCAATTTCTTGAAAGGATTCACCGTAATTTGAGTTTTAAGTGGAATATTGTTGGATTGAAAAGGATTTCCCTTTCTCTAGTAACTGTCATGAATACTCACTTACTACTTGGTGTGCATCTTGGAAAATGCTAGTCCAATAATAGCCTAAATACAATACATTGTCCATAGTCCTCTTGTCAACAAGGTCCACACCACTTCATTATTACAAGCTCTTCGGATGTCATAAATCTCATCCTCTCATACACAACATTATATGATGAAGTATGGCCTTGTGTGAAAGAGGTATCCTTGAACCTAAGAGTACATGGCACTTTTGTTTATAATCCTTTGTCTTTCCTTTAGTGAGATATGTGCCAAAATATTTCTTGCAACCAAATAGTTAGCAATATCCACAACCACTATGTATTAGTAGGTAATGTGAATATATGTCCATTTGGAAAAACATCATCCACGGGAATCACATCCCCACCATTGGTCAGTCTAGAGAGGAATTCATCCATGATGTTTTCGTTTCAAAGTTTATCAAGGATGGTGATGCCGAATTCCTTTAATAGTAATAACTGTCTAGTCACTCTACCATTAGTAATTGGTTTATTAATTAAATAGCAAATGGAAAATGAATAGTATGTATAAAAAATGATACCTAGTGATATAGTGATGAAACTTGTTGATGGCATACACTTTCGAACGAAATTTCTTTTCGATCACTGTATAATTCAGTAATGTAGGGGAAATATTTTTGTTGATTAAGTAAAGTGCATAGGGGTATTATTCTTCCTATTTCCCAAGTATTTCCCCAATAGTTGTGTTTGATGCATTAGAGGAAATTTGGGATGGAAAGGACCAATTTCCCCTCAAGAATAATTATATAGCTAAGTTTTCTTTGATATCTTTAAAAAGAAATTTGACATTGGTTAGTCTAATAAAATTTCACATATTTCTTAAGCAAATCAATTAAAGCAGATGTTAGTCTAGTAAATTTCTCAATGAATCTATGAAAATAACCAACATGTCCTAAGAAACTCTAAACAATTTTTTGAGCCTCAGGAACAAGAAGATTATTTATTACCTCTATTTTCACAAGGTCCACCTTTATAAATGTAGGAGAGATACGATGGCCAAGAAAAATCCCCTCAATTAGTAACACATGACATTTTTCATGGCTTAGAGAGATATTTGTTTCTTGACACGACTTAAGTACTTTTCCCTGGCTAATCAAAGCTTCATCAAATGTATTACCATACATAGTGAGGTCATCCATATATATCCTTCTACACAATTACGTATAAAATTAGAAAATTTATTTAGAACTTCTTGTTGAAAGGTTATTGGTGCATTATAAATTCCAAAAGGAAAGAATTAGTAGGAAACTTTTTCCCCTGGGAAAGTGAAGGTGGTATTATATTTATTCTTAGGGGGAATCCTAATCTAGCCACCAAAACAATTTTTACATTTGGGGGTGGTTTTCTTTCACCTCCAAAAGTGAATTTTAGAGGCGTTTTTGGATTTGGCGGTGGGCTTTCCAAAACTGATCCTAATAGCATGATGCTAAAAGTTTGAATTTTTGGGGAAGTTCTAGAAGAAATAAAAACCGCCTCAAAAAGTGACTTTTAGGGGCGGTTCTAAACCCCCCCAAAAGTCACTTAAGGGCGGTTCTAAACCCCCCCAAAAGTGACTTTTGGGGGCGGTTGTAAACCCCATCCAAAAGAAACCTTTGGTGGCAGTTCTAACCCCCCACCAAAAGATAGTTTTGGGGGTAGTTCTAAACCCCTCCAAAAGGGACTTTTGGGGGCAGTTCTGGATTCAAAGGTGGTCTCTACAAAACCACCCCTAGTAGCACTGACGCCAATTTTTTTTCCTTTTAGGGGCGGTTTTGGAAGAGATGATAAATACCCCTAAAAGTGACTTTTAGGAGAGGTTTTGAGCTGCCCCCAAAAGTGATTTTGGGGAGGTTTTGGCTTCAGAGGTGGTCTTTACAAAACCACCCCTAATTCGACGCCAACAAATTTGCCTTTTAGGGGCGGTTTTGGAAGAGGTCAGAACTGCCCCTAAAAGTGACTGTTAGGGGCAGTTCTAAACCCCCCCAAAAGTGATTTGGGGGTGGTTTTGGATTTGGAGGCATTCGTTCCAAAACCACCCTGAATAGCACCGACGCTAAAAGATTTAAATTTTAGGTTCAGTCCTGGAAGAGATCAAAACTTCCCTGAAAAGTGACTTTTGGGGGCAGTTCTAAACTCCCCCCCCCCCCCCCAAAAAAAAAAGTCACTTTTAAGGGAAAATACAAACCCCCCTTGTTGGTACCTACGGTGGCAGTTCAAAACTACCCTTAAAAGTATCTATTATAAACCTGTGGGGGGCATTTTTAACCCCCTTGTAGGTACCTACAGAGGCAGTTCAAAAACCCCCTTGTACATACCTACGGAGGTTGTTCAAAACCCCCCTCGCAGGTACCGACGGAGGTGGTTCAAAACCCGCTATTATCTCCCAAAATAAATTTATTTTGATAGTATGAATAATTCGAGTCATGTAATGAAAGATTTAAAGATGAATAACAAATTGAAGGTCTTTGTTTGTGCTATGGTTGAATAAATTGGAAGTTTTAGCTTTCGGTGGCTTAGACGGGGTTCTAAATAGCTCATTAGCCACTGAAAGGCTTTGTTTCGGCAGCTAACAGGTTAACGCAGGATAAAGGTAAACCACCAAAAGCGGGCCCGAGTGTGTAAATGGTAAAAACACTTTCGGTGGCTTAGGCAAGACTTCAAATGACTCATTAGCCATAGTAAAAGTGTTGCTTTCGGTAGCTTAGTGAAAATTCCAAGAAGGGGGTTAACTGCCGAAAGTAGACAAAAAGCAACATTGGTAAAGGCGCTTTTGGTGGCTTAGGTGAGACGTCAAACATCTCATTAGCCACTGAAAAGTGATGCTTTTGGCAGCTTAGTAAACAGTTCAAGAGGGGCATTAAGTATTGAAAGTAGGCAAAAAGGTGCTGGGGAAAAAGTGCTTTTGATGGCTTAGGAGAAAGCTCTTACATTTCATTAGCCACTAAAAGGATGGGATTTCGACAGTTAAAAGGAATATTCAGCAAGGCCACTATCCGCCGAAAGCTGGGTTTCACTGCGACATTGGGAAAACGGTTTCGGTGGCTTGGGAGAAAGGATTATCATTTCATTAGCCACCGAAAGCCGTCTTTTTCGGTGGCTTGCAGACAAATTCCCAAAGACTGTTAACCACTGAAAAGGAAAAAGAGAGAAACGGTTATAAACCAGTCAAATCAAACCCCGTTTGCAAGATAACGATCAGTAAAGGGCGTGATAAACGACCGAAAGGACATGAGGTTGCATAACTGCGTAAGGAAATGAGTAATGAGGTTGTTATTTGAAACTGATGATGACTGATATGATGAAACCCTCCTTCTCCCTCCACCTATCCACAGAGCTACAAAAAATCCAAATGAGTATCCAAGCTGATTTTTACATCATTGCTGGGCAAGGGGTCTCGAAAAGATCAACTAAAGACATCACCTTCTGACCTCAGCATCAATCATGTAGGATAAAGCCCTCATAATCAATGCCAAATATTCATCACACCCCACCTTCGAGTTGAGCTTTTCTCTTCACCAGAAAACCATCTCTGAGAGGCAGCCTGCTAAAAGACACTATTTTACAGAGCCTGAGTTTTATTGTTGCAGGTACAGAGGAGTAGCATTCAGCAAGATGAAGAAGGGAGGACCTGATCTCAGGCAGGAGTTGGGAGATATTAGCTACCTGGATCACATCCAGAGGTCTGTCAATTGTTCAAAGATGCTAGCTGCTATAGGTTTTGTGAGAAGATTCAAGGTTCACGCCAGCAGGTGGCTGAGGCATTTTCCCTCTCCTTCGATGGCTCCAAGGCAGTCATAGGAAAAGAAGAATTCATCATATATGAAACCCTAATTACTGAAGTGACTGAACTTCCTAGAATAGGAGAGAAGTGGTTTAAGACCACCATACCAAAATATGTAGAATTCAGATCTTACCTAAAGCCTGAGCATATGGAGGTGGTGTGGAAGAAAAGTGTACCACCCTCCTGGCTAGAAGAGAGGGCGCAGGAACTGTTGAAGGCCATTGTGGTCTACCTAACATGTGAAGGGAGATATAACAGAGCTATGATTTACCATTTTAAGTTGATGAACCACTTCATAGGGAGAAGCCCACTAAATTTTCCTTTTTACTTACACAGGAGTTTGGCAAAGATGGTACACCAAGTGAAGGCCCAACCAACTAAGATTGCTAGAAGATTGTCTCACCATGGCCTTATCCAACTGCTGATCCAAGATTTGATGAAAAGGAGGAATATGGCATGGCCTTATTTCCTATTTTGGAATGGTTTTCAAACAGGCTTGCAGCCAAAAGAAAAGGGGAAGTCTCCTTCCAAAAATTCCTGCACACCAAGAAGTGGGAAAAGATAGAGAAGGGAAATATCCATAGCAGCAGCAGAACAACCTCCCTCCTCTTCCAAATCCAAGAAGGTCAAAAGAAACTTGGATTTCACTAAGAAGGGCTAGGAAGTTGCAACACACAATGAGAACATTTTGAACCTACCCTACTCAGATTCAAAAGAGGAACAAGAAGAAGGTGCAGACCTAGATTTGTAGGTTGTAGAAGAAATCGAAGAACTACCATCACCTACACCTAAAGAGCAAGATGAACCAGCAGAGAAGGCTTCCTCTAGCAAGCCCAAGACTCAAAAGATAAATCAGTTGTTGAGGCAAGTATATGAGATGGAAGTTTTGGTCAAAGAGGTAAAGAGGAATAATGCTACATTAACTAGTAGGAACAAGCTGCTGCATAAATCTTACCTAGAGCAGAGAGAAAGGTATATTTTCTTAAAAAGACTAAATACAAGGTACCTAAAAGACAACACAAGATTCTATAGGATGATTAGTCTTCAGAAACTACAAATGAAGGAGGCCAAGTTAAACCCTAGCAGCCACCTCACATTGGAACCCTAGCTAAAGCTGTAGTTAGCCTTCAACCTCCAAAAGCAAGCCAAGCTATTGTTAACCCTCCTAATATTGAGCCTGCTGAAGAAGAAAGTTAAGAAGAAAAACTTGACAGAATAGTTTTGGAGGTGGCCTAATAATTTTTGAAGAACAGGGCTTTCAGTGGCTTAGGCGGATGCTGAGGCAGTTCATTAGCCACCGAAAGCCCCGCTTTCGGTAACTAACGATTTTGATATTTTGGTCTCTTAACCACCGAAAGCAGATAGAGGCATAATATTAAGTTTTGACATGCAAGACCAGTTTTGGGCGAACATGGATGGCTCAGGGACAAAGTATAAACATGAAATACGCTGAAGAAAAAATCATGGAAGGTATGCTTCAGTTTTGCTATGACAAAAAGGGAGAAAGGGCCACCAACACTTAGCTGTTAAAGTGAAATAGTGACTTAACTAGCAGAGGACCAATGGCAGTGTTTTCTAGTAGTTACTTTAGTTATTAGAAGGTTCATATAGTGAACGAATTCTACAGTTAGTTAGACTAGTAGTTAATTAGGGTTTTTTAACCTAATTTTGCAAAAAACAATTATTTTGTTCAATTTTGTTAAATTAGATCCATGTTTTCAGGATCTGAGTATTTTTGTAAAGGCTATAAAGCCTAAAATTTATTTTATTGAAAGGGTTCAACTTCGGGGACTTGTAGACCATTGCTATTGTCAAGCTTCTCATTTTACTCATGACCTAATATAAGCTCTTTTGTTATCATCTGTCCAGCTTCCATTTTTTTCTTTTCTGTGCTTATGATTGAATGTGATTTGAATTATAAGTGCTTTCCTTGTCATGATTTAGCCATTTATATGTATCTGTTTTATGTATGAATTTTCCAGCATGATAAGTTCTCCATCCTTGCACCATATTGTCAACCTCTGAACAGTGGTAATTAGAAGCCTTATCCCTGATCGAGTCTCATGCATGTCTTGAGAGTGTGAGGTTTATAGGTCACTTGACTTGATCCACTTATAAAACCATAAAAAGATTTAAGTTACCGGGCATCCTCGAGCTACAACCTAGAGGAGTTTCTTGGAGTGATAACACCCCCCTCACAGGTACTGACGGAGGTAGTTCAAAACCCTCCTCGTAGGTACCTATGGAGCTGGTTTAAACCCCCCCTTAAAATGTTTTACAAACATTTGGGGGCAGTTATAAGACCCCCTCGTAGGTACCTACAGAGGCGGTTTGAAACCCCCCTTAAAACTCTTTACAAACCTTTGGGGGCGGTTATGAAACCCCCTTCATAGTGACACATGATATCAGTTTAGAACCCCCCTCATAGCCATAATTTAAAACATCAATATTTCAATATCATTAGGGCACGAAGGAATCGAACCTTCAACCTCCTTCTTGTAAAGCAAGCTCTCTACCATTGAGCTAGAACCCTTTAAGAATTGGGGAAATGGGAAATATTAACACCAAGATTGCATTATTTTTAATTCTAAGAAAATATTAATAATCCCAACATTGTTTTTGACTCAAGAGACCTAAGAAAGTAGTCTGAATGGATCTGACCTTATAATTTGGATGAACTTGAAAGGTTTCATATGCAACATTTATTCAATGAAGAAAACAGTAATATAGAAACATTTTGCAAGACAAAGTTGGCATTCAAGTTCATAGATATACTCTAGAAGTGAACATCTAACTAGAATTTCAAGTATTCATGGATAGGAACGAGCATCTTTTCTAATGGTTTCTTGATGGATCCATGCAAGAGTAGCGTTATCTTAAAATTTATGTCAGTAGATCAATGGGTTCTACAATTATAACATATTTAGACCCAACTCAATCCAGTCTGGCGATATAAAAAGCATTCAACTACACTATGGAGAAATACGAAGTTTAAAAATTGTATAGTATGGATAAATCTATAATCTTTTCTAACATAAACAACTCATAATAATGCATTTGTAGATATAGAATACCTGCAACTGATATAATCGTGAATGAGCACCACCATCACTCAAAAGGGCAATGAGATGAAGTGTGCCATTTTCAAAGCACTCCTTAATGTATTTAAACCCTTCTCCCTCTTAGATTTTTCCATAGGCAAGAGCATAATCCACTAATTTTGCTTTGCACCCAAAGTCAAAATCAAAGTTAATATGTTTCCCATTCTAAAAGATGTAGCACAAATAAAGAGTAAAAATATCCTTTGAGTTACCATTTATACAATTATAAAGTACATATTATGCAAATATCATATGATATCACCCCAATTTGTAAGGTGGTCAATAAATTAACTATTACATAACCATGATTTCAAAAAAATGTTAATGCTTACCAAATCTTAATGCAGGGAAAAATACCCAATATATAGGATTCTCATAAGTTACTCTGAATGCAGAAATGATCCACATACAAGATATTCCTTCTTCACTCTAATCCTTGACAATTTTCATCAGTAATTTTCCAAAAGTTAAAAAACCACAGCAAGCAAAATTAAAGTGAGCTGCTTGTTTACCTTATTGGAAAATAACAGATATCAGGCATAGTAAGTCATAGAGGATAGTAGAGTAGAATAAGGATTTGTTCTTTCTTTGAAGGATCTGGAAAACAGAGAAAGATTTTTATTTAATCCAGTTGAGTCATTTAGATGGATAACTTAGCTTTAGCTTACAGATCTTGTTAGCTCGCAGAAGCTTTTAGGTAGCTTATTGGAGCTTAGTTAGCTTGAGGAAGGTTCGATTAAGAGGAACAAGCTTAGAGTTTATAATCTTGGAGCTTACACACAAAGAGAGAGAGGTATCTGTTTGTAGTGATTGATCCATTGTATTTAGTTTCAGATAAAGGACCATTGTGAAATAAGATCGTATGCTTGTATTTTTGGGTTACTTGAGTTTATTGATTGAATTTGGAAGCAATTTCCCATTTGAATAATATCTTGTGACCACGTTGAATGTATGGTTAGTTGAATGAAAAAATGTCTTGAGTATTGAAATTTACACACAGTAAGTCAATTTTAGTTGTGCATTGTGTTAGCACTGTTTTTGTGATAAATAGTTGGAGGAATAAGATCTGCTAAATTTTGCATCATATGACCTAAGAAAATACTGAGAGTTTTCTATAAACTTCCCTAAGGGCCATCTCTAAGACTAGGCTGGAGGATGATCTAAAATACTTGAGATTTTATACCTCGATAGTGTAGGCATAGTTGTAGGAAGTTCCGCTCATCCTGGATGCAAAGAATCCCCTATCAAAACCAAAACGAAGAGTCATAGTTGTAGGTAGTTTCGCTCATCCTGGATGCAAAGAAGCGATGTTTTGAGGGTGACTACATAAAGGATAGAGGTGACAAGTAATGAAGGTCCAGATGTCATTTAAACATATCTATGACCAAAAATCAAATACACTGCATAGATCACTTCCTGGAATCCAAAGGTTCATTGTTTCATGCGTATGATAATGGGAGGTGCCTTAATGATCAAATGACAGAAGGTCAGTATGGCCCTCACACAGAGTGGGGCATGGAAAGTAAGGAAATTATGATACTATCACCAGGAGAGTTCAATGAACGCTAGATTTCTGGTCTGCATGCCATGAGCTAACTGAGGGTTGATGAAGATTGGAGCTAGAGGTCACATCCGCAGTTGGTAGCATGGCATCGTAACAAAAAGCAGTGGCATGGCTGATATCTCCACATAAGGATTGGATCCTGAACCCACGTGACTGAGTGTGATGCAATCATGCTACTTAGTGATGGCATGTGTGAGGGTTTGATGGAGCTGTTGCTGAGTTCGACCACCTAGCTCTTTATAAGCACCACATTCAGAGCCATTCAAAGATATGGACTGGGTAAATTTTGAAGAGAGGCAAAGGTGGATGAATGTTATTTGGCCAAGGATTTTGAGAGTCTTGAAAGGAGTTCCATGATGGCTATCCTGTTTGAGAAACTTGTTTGATGAGGTATTCTAGTGGTTGATGGGAGTCACTCCGAAATTCTTCCATTCCTAAGCTTTAATGCTAAGAAGGCTCCAAACATCAGGGTAAAGATGTTCATTACATTAGAGAAGTGTTCTAACACCAGTAAGGTTGATTTAAGGATGTTAATCACATTAGAAAGACCTTCTGAGGCTAGTGAGGGCATCGCTGTCCTAATAAAATGCAACACCCCCGTGGAAGCGGTGCCTGGAATTTCCTGTCCAATGGGTATCCCGCTGAAGCCTCCAGATGTGGTCGCTGTCTCCATAATCAAGCACATAGTATCCATTAATAGGGGAGATCCTTTGGAGTGGAGCTCATACGAGGGGATGGAGGATCAGAGGCCTTTGTTGTCATTTCCATCGACTCCACTTTCCAACTTTATCTGGGGTGATGACGAGTCCAAGAAGGTGTCGCGTCGTATGACCTATAGGAGGACCCTGCTCCTAGGATAAGAGAAGCACAAGAATTAAATTACCATCAAGGACTTGTTACTATCCAAAAATAGGGTGGTATTTCCTAGGTCTCTGCAAAAAATAGTGTTACCAGGACACATAAGTGTCGGGTGGGAAGCCGAACACAGAAGGCACATAAACCTTTCGTTCCAGCTATGAACACATGAAGAATATGCCATCGAACATAGAATGAAAATAAAAGGTCTAGAATAAAAAGACCATGTGGCATTCCCAACAGGAGGAGAAACAACTCAAGCCGAGTCAACAAAAAATCGTTAAAGGTGTCCAAAGCTATCATTTTCACGACCGATAAGCTTGAAAACTGTAAATGTTGCATTATTGTTTAAGTCCAACATGCACATCTCTCCATATTCTCTATTTTGTATGTATTAATTGTGGTGAATATGGCATGTCTAATATTGTTAGGAGTTTGATTATGGTTGGAACTAATTTCTAGCCCTATTTAAAGGTTAGTCTCGGGGGCCTAAAACACTATAAGTATATCCTCTATAGAAGGGGAAAGGGTTGAAACCTTGTAAATATTTCAGGATAGGTGGTTCTATTTCTGGATCTGTTATCCGGAATGTAATTAAGTGACTATATAGTAATATAATCCTTTTATTTATAAAAAAAATATACTGGAGAAATATTCTACAAGTGCTTCAATTTCTCACCTTTCAGCAAAAAGGATGGATAGAATTCATATATAGTTTGATATTAATATATTAAAAGAAAAGGAATTTACCACCAATGGCCACAAACAACTAAAAAGTAGTCAATGGGATTGGTAACTACATCATGTAAAATCCTTTAATAGTGGTTAGGGAAGCTTCAGGAGACCTATAGGGGATACTCCCAATGCCTAAAAGGAAACCTATATTGATACTCCCAAAGAATGTTGAAATTGTATTGGTAATAAGGATCTATACCTTACATTTCAGCTCTGATGCCAATAATGTTAGATGATCTTGGCATCCTCTATGCTTTACACAAATATTTCACACAAATTAGTTGTTACACCCTCAATCGGGTATACTTATGGTTGTTATAAATATGTTGTAATCAAATACTTTCAATATTTTTCATTACATTACCAGCCCGTGGTCAGTAGCTATCTCGCAATCAACTTATTTCCTTCAACAAATGTGCAATAAAATCATTTCATAAATAGACAAGTAAAACAGTACTTAAAATGAAGAAATCAACACGTTATAATCAATGAAACGACAATAAGATATCTAATTGACAAATTCGTTATGGTGATGACTTACAAATATGCATTAGAGAACGATACAAATTGTCATTATATATATTTCTTTCCATTGTGAAGACCTACATATATCATGACAAAATGGTATGTTCATATAAGCCATTGATAGAAATGTAAAAAAGGCATAACATATATGAAATTGTAAAAAAGCAAAATGAAAATACCTGAATGAGATTCTCTTGGTTTCAAGAATATCTTATTCTCTACTAAACATGGCCAACCATGTGAAGGTTGAAGCTCATATGGCCCCTCCCCCCCCCTCACATTAGTCTCAATTCCCCACACACAATCTATCTACTGTAAAAATAAATGAAAGTTACATAACATAATAAAACAGATAAAGTCCATGCATAAATAGTAGCAGAACAAAAAATATATGAATGAAAGGTAAATCCAAGTAATAATCTAAGATATAAAATTTCATAGATACAAATTAAATGAGAACTGATAAATAAATAATGCATGCTACTTACTGAACAACATCCAACCACGTTCCTTCACAATCTTATCGAACATAATTCATGCCACCATCACCTATAGCTTCATCCTCTTTGCATTTTGTCCTTTCAAAATATGCAACACTTGATAAATATGCATACTCCAATTCATATCTATTACAATTTCTTGTTCCCTTCGGAGGGCATGTCAAAACTACACACCAATCATTCTCTACCGGATCTTGTACATAAATTACCTATTTCACTTGTGACGCTAGAATAAATTGATAATCTTGCACTCTATTCTTACTCAAGCATCTCTTCAAATTCACCATGGTGAAACCAATTTCATCAACTTTCATTCCATTCTTCTTGTGTAAATCTATCCAATCACATTTGAACAATGGATACTACACCAAATAGTAGTCCAATAACATTATTTATTGAATCACTCCATAATATGTTGTTGTTTGATGTCTAGGGTTTTTATCCTTTGCACTTGATCTCATTAATGTTTGTGCATCTATGCACACACCACTATTTTGGGTGTCCCTGACATTTTCTAGGATTTTAACATGAAATCTACATCCACTGATTAAGTAGGCATCATACTTAGTTACATATGTCCTTAGGCCATGTGCTAACCATTTAAGGGTATCAGAAATATTTTATTTTCCTTCCACCTGTAAATTTTTAAATGTCGTTAGAAAACCATTGAATTTCAAATTATCTTAAAAGAATCTACATCATAATATTCTTGATCAATGAAGTTCAATTAAATCTAATATGAAGAACATATCATTACTTGTTTTCTTAACCAATCACTAAATTGTTGGTTGTGGAGCTTTTGTAGTAAGACTTCATCTTTTTGGGCTTGGATGTTACTATTGGAAATTTCTTTCAAGTGCATTCTATTTTCAAGTAATGTCAATAAACAATTTATGAAAATATTGTGATATATTATAATAAAAAATGATTTCATAAGGATGTGCTTATTACTTACTCTATCCAAGGTTGAATTTCATCTATGTTGTGCAGGACCCATATGTGGGCTTGCAACAAACTACTTTTATCTAATTCAATATAAGTTCCACTATATAAGGCCTTGCCATATTGTCCAACCTCTCCTTCTTCATCATCCCAAGATTCATTTCTACTAGGCATGATTTGAATATATTCCATACCTTCAACATATCCAACACAAAATTTTATGGATTCCTCCACAGTGTAGTTCTCAGCTATGCATCCTTCATGCCTATTCTTATTTTTATCATAACTTTTGAAAACTTTCATGTTCCTAGAAAAAAACACACAATTTGTAGTGAAATCAAAAGTATGAATAAAGAGTTGCTAGTAATGTATTATTATTACATGCACAAAAAATGTTGGAATTTATGTGAATTTGTACTTAATAAAATTTCACTGACCTTTCAAAAGGGTACATCCATTGATATGCAATTGGTTCACAATAACGTAGCTCTCGCACCAAGTGTACATTCAAATGTATCATTATATCAAAGAATGAAGGGGGGAAATATTTTTTGAGTAAGCACAAATTTTCCACAACATCATCTTGTAAGTTATCAAGATCTGCTGGATCCACCATTTTTGCACAAATTCACCTATAAATGAAGCAAAGCCTGCAAATAGTGTTTCAAACAGCTTTTGGTAGCACATGGTGCAATGCTACTAGAAGGATTTGTTGCATGAGAACATGGAAATCATGTGCTTTCATACTATGAAGCTTGAAATATTTCATAGATACATTATTTATAAGGTTTCAACTATATCCATCTGGAACTTTTAATGTGAAAAAACAGAAAAAAGATTCTCTTTCTCCTTTTTTGAAAGAGTGTGTGGTGTGGGTGGAAGAAATATTTTTTTGCATTTTTGTTGTGGCCACAATGACTTCCTTATACCCAACTATTGTAAGTCACCACGAGAATTTTTTCCATCCTTTGATTTATCTTTTATATCCAAAAGGGTTCCAAAAATACTTTCACATACATTTTTTTCTATGTGCATTAAATCTAAAATGTGACACACTAGGAGTTTCTTCGTCCAACCATATAAAAAATCAATGAATTTTAACACCAAAGAAAAACTAAACAATATATTCCAATTAAACACAATGAAATCCTTCAAGCATCATACATTTTAGGCCTTAAATTAATGTATGCACATACCTCCCAATATGGTAAATTGAATAGATTTGACCTTTTCTTCCACATGCCAGTCTTCGAATTTTCACTTTTTTTAAAAATTCTCTTTCTTTTTGTACTCTTATACTTTCCCCATTTATGTTCCCTTCCTTCTATTTCGGTAAAAATATCTGACACTTGTATAATTGTAGGTGCAATGAGATGCTCAGACTTCCCATTAAATGGTCCTTTTTGAGAATGATACTTATGATTTATTGGAAGATATCTCTAATGTCCCATATACACACACTTCCTAATATATTTGAGATACATTGAATCTGCGTTCTTTCCACATATAGGGCATGCGCAAAACCCTTTAGTAGTGCAACCAACCATATTTACAAAATCTATAAATTCATGGATTACCCACATCAATATAGCATTCATATTAAATAATGACCTTGAATGAGCATCGTATGTCCTTGCCCCTTCATCCCATGTTAGTTTTAGTTCATTTACCAATGGTTCCAAATAAACATCTATGATGTTTCTAGGTTGCTTGGGACCAGGTGTTAAAAATGACAACAAACAAAAGCTCATTTTCATGCTTAACCATGGTGGAAGGTTATATGTGACTAGTACTACTGGCCATACACTGTGAGTACTACTCAAGCTTCCAAAAGCAGGAAATCCATCCACTTCCATTGCAAGTCGTACATTGCGAGGATTGTTGGAAAAACCAGGCCATTTAGAATCTATAGTTTTCCATTCCAGGATATCAACTAGGTGGTGCATTATTCCATCCTTACTTGAATTCTCATGATGCCACCTCATTTTCTGTGAAATATATGTAGATTTGTAACAAAAACATAAAGAATCATATATACATTGGAATACTTAGTAGATTAAAGAAGACGGTTTTTTAGTAGGTTGGTAGTACATGAAGGTGTATGATATAATGGAATTATAAGAGTTCAAAATAATAAATGTACATTCTCTTCAACCTCGACACTATAGGGAAATACCTCAGCACTTTGGCCGAAACACCTTTACACACCTTTTTAGAATGAGCATCAGCCTTCCATCTTGATTCGCCACATGTTGGGCATTTATTTATTTTTTCATATTTTCCCCAATATAAAATGAAATTATTGTGGCATGCATGTATCATTTCATAGTGCAACCCCAATGATTTAATCAAACTTTTTGCAACATATGTATATTCTTGAAGTGTATTTCCTGTTGGAATCATTTCTCTTTGCAACTTCAACAACTGGGTGAAACTTGCATCAGACCATCCATTTCTCACTTTAAGGTTGTACAATTTCACAGTGGCCGATAACTTAGTGAAACTAGTGAAACCTGGGTACAATGGTTCCTTGGAATCTTTAATTAACTTTAGATATTGATTGATATCATTTTTTTCTTCCATTGATTCTACTTGGTAATTTTCACAATTCACATCTATATTTTATTTATAATATTGATAATCATCATGCACCATTTCAACCATATGATAATCAACCATGGTTGCCTCGTTATGCTCATCATTCTCAAGAACTTCAATATCATTATGGTAAGCAATGTTGCAAACTCATCATTATGATTATCATATTGATGTCTGACTATGTGTTCACCACCATGTGTAATTTCTCGAGGTAAATCATACATCTCTGAAGTTGTGTGGTGCTTCTTGCTCTTGTCAAATATAAAGTCCTAAGTACAAACTTTCTCTCCATGGAAAAAATAAGTTTTATATGAAATTAGTTTACCATGAATCATCAAGTGGTCTTGTACTTCCTCAAACGTCAATACTGAAACATTGCAACATTTTTTACAATGGCATCTTGTGGTGTTATTATTCTTTGAATGCCTTTTTGCAAAATCTATGAATTCTTCAACCCCAAATTGATGTTACTTTGGCATCCTCTATAGAACCAATTTGCACATCACGTAAGAAAAAACCACTACAAATTACAATGAAGACATATGTTATAAAATATCATACTGAAGAATCAATTATAAAAAGTATACCTCGTTTTCAAACCTGTCCAATCCCTTTTTTTAGCCATTTGAAAATAAAACCAACCCAATTTCTTGAATTGGCTCCTCTAGAGTTGGCCTCTCAACCTCCTTCCAATATACGGTTAGGAATATTCATGTAGTACACCCATATGCTTTCTAAAATATCCTTTACCAGCACATGAAAACCATATATTACACCATACAAGATTCCACCTAATTATAATAACTAAATCCAAACATCGATTACATAATATTTTGGTTTTATATTAAAGCCAATACATTTAAGATTTTAACCCATTAATATAACTCTGAAGATAAAAAACAAATTTGTGAAATATGGTGGGCCCCTCCCCATTGGATATTGTGCTCAAATATTGGAGGTACAAAGGTCACTTTTAAGGAGCGCGATGGTTTATATGGTCACTGTCATGACTGGCTGAAAGTGCCTTGAGTATTGTTAAGGGTCCCAACCCTGTGTATGAAGGTACCGTGACCTGCTGTGGGTTACTAAGGGTGTCGTGAGGGTCTGTAAATTTTTTGAAAGCCTAATTATGTACTGCTTGACTAGGGTTCGATCTGTTAGTATGGATGTCAGTCTGTGTGAGGTCTAGTACGTGGGTCACCACCCTTTATTGGACTAGTTATGCAACTAATGAAACCCCTAAGTTGATTCCTCTCACCTCTGTGATGGCTACCAAGCTGGGAGAAAAGATCACATAGGTAAAAAAGAATGGAACCTACTCTTGGTTGAGGCCTAATGCAAAAGCACAAGTAACCATTGAGTACAAAAATGAGAGTGGTGCATGGTTCCTCTGTGCATTCACACAGTTCTCATCTCCACTCAACATGATGAGATAGTGACCAATGAACAAGTGTTATCTAAATGAAGTGAGAGGATTTGTTTTTTATACAAGGGAGATATGCTTTGAATAGTAAACTGTAATGACCCCCATCATATCCTGTTGATTTTTTTGGGTTATTTGCTTATCTAATTTGGTTAAGGGATTTCGTAAAAACAATTGTCAGAAATACCACTGAGCTGTGCCAAATAGTCTTAGTTGGCTTTTGTATTCAATGTAATGTTGATATGTTGATGCAAGAGCATAGGCTTAGGAGGGTGAAGTCATTCATGACTTCACAAGTTCAATGGAACTCTTAAGAGACCTAGGGTCTCATACATTTGTAATTTGCTTTATTTTGTAAAAGTTGAATAAAATGGATAAGGAATCTATATCCTTTTCCACATGTAATAGTTAGGACTGAGTTAGTTGTGAGTCATAGGTCTAACAGAGATCAATAAGGACTGTACTCCTTTGTTATAGGATCTTGAAACAAAATCCTCTTATATTTAAATCAGTTCGAGTTATTTTCTTAGCAGCTTAGTTAGCTTACAGAGCTTGTTGGCTCGCAGAAGATTAGGTTAGCTCAAAGAGATTAAGATATGTCATATAGGTTTGAGGATTGCTCAAAGAAGCTTTGATTAGCTCATAGAGCTTGAGAGGGATAGAAATTCCACATAGCATGAATGGAGGAATGAGAGGTGCACAGAAAAGCGAGCGAGGAGTGAACAAGTAGAATTCTATGTGTGTATTTGAATTTTCGGTGAATTGAATAAAGAACAGAGGATTAGAATCTCCATGTGGTTTTGATGGATTTCATGTCTTCATATAGCTTTGTAGAAGTATGGATTCATCCCGCATTCACTCTATATAACCCTATATATAAATTTGGATTGCCATAGTTGTCGAATTACATAGAAGAACAGATCTTGTTAGTGATCACTTAAGTGAAGACTTGTATAGGGTTAAACCTTAACCAATTGCTCAAATAAAAACATATCGTAGAGTGGGGATTGATCGTGGGGAAGATCGACAGTTTATATTGATATCGCTGGGAGAATTTGCAAGATTTCAAAAACTTTTCATGTGCATGATATTCTATGGAATGTGCTTAATAAATTTTGGAATCCACTGTGTATTTGGTGGGGACACCGATCGAATGATCAGAAAGCCATTTCACTGCATGTAGAAGTAAGATGTATGAACACTCAAGCTGGCTGTGAAATTGATAGATCAACGATTGAGATCGACGGTGGGGAAGAGGAGTTGTGTGGAAAATCGTGTTTCGGAAGTGTCAAAAGTAGAAAATCCGACTTTTGATTCCCACCTTCCGGAAAGAATTCCGCTGCAGAAGGGAACGTGTGGAAACCTAGAATTCCACTGCAGAAGAAAGTTAGACAGTGCGAAAAATTGTTTAACACATAGATTTTATTTCGGATCTCAAGGGTTTTGAAGGCTATACGCAAATCAACACCATCATATGTGTAATGTTTGGCTTGTATATTGACTATAATTTTCAGATCTTGATTTTCGCAGCGCTAAAAGTGAACAGTAAATGCAATAGAGATTGCTTTGCATAAATAACAAGGAAAATAAACCCTAAATATCATATTCATATAACTTTGAGTTTACAATGGCTGTAACAACATTTATAAGGTGGACAATCAAATCTTAAATTACTTCAACTCTAACCTGTAGCTTCCTGGGCGTGCACAATGATTTATGGAAGTGAGCTTTGGTGTCTCAATTTTTCTTTGGTGTCTGCCATGCCCTGCCAAATCCTCAAAAAAACCCAAATATTCTTCTTCTCAGACTCCCTTATCTTGCTGCAACGCCCTCCTTCACTAACTAGAAACATTATGCATAGTCGTAGTAGATTCTTGTGGGTGCCAATATGGATTGCAGCTCCCTTTTTGGATGTAACAACCCTTTATATTGTCCTAGATGAAGCGTGGGGATCACTGTAAATGTGGAACTGTAAGGATGTGCGGCCAAAAAAAGTAAATCGTCCTCACAAGAAAGACTGTGTCCTCTCCAGACGATGTCACCGGCCATGCAATCCAAACTCAACCAACAAATGAAGAATACGACCTCCACAAGATGAAATCGCCCCCTTTAATACTCCTTTTTTTTCAAAAACATAAAAACCAAAAAAGAGAATATCCATGAATCTATAGCATATTATATCTAGATGGGCCTGAAAATTTGTTGTGTGTATAACCATGACATGAGCCTATAATCCTAGGTATAATATAATATTGTTACTTGTTAGACTTATAGGAAGATCCCCTTGGGCTAAACCTTGTTATAGAATATGGTATGGGGAAGGCGCTAGGGAGTCCTAGTTTCTTATATTCTTATTTTAATTGTTTCATAAGCGTTTCTAAATTCTATTCTATTGCTTGTCAAGTATATTTATAACTTACATCGTAGGGAGGCTCTATAGGCTAAATATAAATATCTTTCTAATGTGTAGATAACCCAACATGTATACTAACTAAAATATGTTGTTAGTATGATAGGAGATCAACATGTTAAAGTTGTCACCACCATTTTAACATATCAACATATTTTTAGGAGTTAGAACTGGCTTCAATCACCTCATTTAATGTCTTGGAAGGTATGGGAAACTTCATTTCCTTTAGATCTCAAGAAATCTCACTTGAGAGTGATTAAATTAGTCAAAGGTGCAATGTAATGGCCATAACATTATTAGATATCAATTGGTTAAATAATTTCATATGCCACCTGTCGTTGACTCTCCAATGACCTAATTAAATAGAAATTCCCATGCAGGCATCTATAAAAACTACTACACTTCCACCACTAAAATGGTTCATTGAAAAATGCAAATACATAAACGAGGTGGAGGCTATAGATTGGCATCGCATGATAAAATGTAACACCGTATATCTCTTCTCATTATTCTAATATCCCTGGTTACCTAATTGATATGTCAATTAAGAAAGTATATTTGTAAGGCATACCACCATAGAAATTTTAGCTCATATGATTTCCATAAGAAGAGAGATCATAAATCCAACCAAGAAAAAAACAAGAAATAATTGTTTGAATGCATATGATAGATCTCTTAGTAAGGAAAGAAACAATAATGAGTCATATCATGCCAGTAGTTACAAATAGCAGATAAAAGAAAAAATATTTTGTGTAAAATCATAAGAGAGTCTATGGAAATAGAATAATTCAGTACAATTATTTTATCCTTATGGTATCCTTATTTATTGGCATGGGTGGGCATAATGGTTAAGAGAATGTGTTTCCTCTTATGAGGTCACTGGTTCAAATCCAAAGGGGTCCAGGTAGTGTATGTACACCTCCATACACTTTAGCAGTTAAATCACTGCGTAGAGTGGGGGGGAGGGGGTCCTTTGTCCCATAAACAAGAGGTTCTCATACACCAATCTGGTGTCTCGCTTGGTAGTGACCTTAAAAATAGATTATAATTATTATTAATTTGATCAAGTAACTGGTAAATCCACCTAGGTATAAATGCAGTAGATACTGACTAGAAATAATACTATGTTTGGATATTGTATGTTCAACATCTAACCTCAAATGAAAATGACATCCCTTAGGCGATAATTAACTAAAATTTATTACTGGTGCACCTGAATTCAATAAAACAAACTCACTGCCCCCATCCTTCTACAAATAAACCTCACAATCAATGCATTATAAGCCATGGCTATTACATTATTTAACTAATTCATGGCATCCACCACAATAGGCTAATGTACATGGTCGATTTCATGGTATACCCTCTCAACCTCCTTATAATTTGTATCAAATCATTTTCCTTGTGAAATCCATTTATTAAAGGATTGTGAGTATGAATATTTAGTTGATCACAACCATTTATTTTCCTTCATATGCTCCACTAGTGCAAGATAGATGACAACTTTGCCTCCTTTGCAATGTCCATTATTCAAGGGAGTACATGTTACTTCAGTTGGTGTCAATCATTTTCATTTGGGGATCATTTAGGGATAATGGTTAATTGAGGGAATACTTAAGGATAGATTAGATGAAATTTTGGATCTTTATAGCCATCTTTTTCTCTGATCTAGCTACAATATTGTCATGGTTCACTAATTTATATAACAAGTGTTGTAGGAATTCGAAAGGTGTCCTTTCTAGCATCAACACCTACAATACTAGCTAGTATATACCTATAATTTGTTTGATAATTATAAATAGATGGAGGCTTGACATTGTAGGTTAAAAACTATACTTATAAGGAGATCATGGGTTACATCATATTCATATGGTCCATCAAGCAATCCATTAGATTTTCATTAGGATAATAGTTTCAATGGTATAATAATGGTCTAAAAAACATAGGTTAATGGTTCAAATTCCTTTTATATTTATAAGAAATGAATATGGTTGGAAGAGGTTATACTAATGAGAAAAAATCTTAATATTTAAAAGGATTATATAGGTTCTTGTAGGTTTTCTACAAGTAGGACCTTAACCAATGTATTAATGAATTGTCAAACTTATGGAGAGCATATAGATTAAATGTAACACCGTATATCTCTTCTCATTATTCTAATATCTCGGGTTACCTAATTGATATGCCAATTAAGAAAGTGGAGTTGTAAGGAATACGACCATTGAAATTTTACCTCATATGATCTCCATGAGAAGAGAGATCATAAATCCAACCAATATCTCTTAGTAAGGCAAGAAACAATAACGAGTCATATCATGATTCCAGTTGTAGTTACAAATAACATATAAAAGAGAAAATATCTTGTGTAGAATCATACTAAGAGTCTATGGCAACACACTAATTTAGTGCAATTATTTTATCCTTATGGTATCCTTACTTATTGGCATGGGACCTTGAATGATATATAAGTAATTTGATCAAGTAACCGGTAAATCCAACTAGGTATAAATGAAATAGATACCGACTAGAAATAATACTAATTTTGGATATTGTAACCTCAACATTTAACCTCATATGATAATGGCATCCCTTAGGTGGTAAGATAAAATTGACTACTAGTAAAATTGAATTCATTGAAACAAACTCACTACCCCCATCCTTCTACAAAGAAACCTCACAATCAATGCATTATAAGCCATGGTTATTACATTATTTAACTAATTCATTTCATCCACCACAATAGGCTAATATACATGGTCGATTTCATGGTATACCCTCTCAACCTCCTTATAATTTGTATCAAGTCATTTTCCTTTTATAATTCATTCATCAAAGGATTGTAAGTATGAATATTTGGTTGATCACAACCATTTTTATTCATATTCTCCACCAGTGCAAGATAAATGGCATCTTTGGCTCCTTTGCAATGTCCATTTTTCAAGGTTGTATATGTTACTTCATTTGGTGTCAACCTTTTTTCAGTTAGGGATGATGGTTAATTAAGGGGATACTTAAGGATAGATGAGATTAAATTTTGGATCTATATAGCCATATTTTTCTTTGATCTACCTACAAGATTGTCATGGATCACTAATTCATATTACAAGTGTTGTAGGAATAAGAAAGGTGTCCTTTCCATCATGAACACCTACAATACTATCTGGTATATACCTATAATTTGTTTGATAATTATAAAGAGATGGAGGGTTGAAATTGTAGGTTAAAAACTATACTTATAAGGAGATGGGGGTCACATCATATTCATATGGTCCATCAAGCAAGCTATTAGATTTCCATAAGGAGAATAGTTTCACTGGTATAATACTAGTCTAAAAAACATAGGTTAATGGTTCAAATTCCTTTTATCTTTATAAGAATTGCATATGGTTGGAAGAGGTACTAATGATAAAAATTATTAATATTTAAAAGGATTATATAGGTTCTTGTAGGTTTTCTCCGGGTAGGACCTTAACCAATGTACTAATGAATTGTCAAACTTATGGAGAGCATATAAATTAAATGTAACACCGCATATCTATTCTCATTATTCTAATATCCCTGGTTACCTAATTAATATGTCAATTAAGAAAGTAGATTTGTAAGGCTTACCACCAGTGAAATTTTAGCTGATATGATCTCCATGAGAAGAGATATCATAAATCTAACCAAGATCTCTTAGAAAGGCACCAATATCTCTTAGAAAGGCAAGAAACAATAACGAGCCATATCATGATGCCAACTGTAGTTACAAATAACAGATAAAAGAGAAAATATCTTGTGTAGAATCATAAGAGAGTCTATGGAAATAGACTAATTTAGTACAATTATTTTAACCTTATGGCATCCTTACTTATTGATCACATGGGACCTTGAATGATATATAAGTAATTTGATCAAGTAACCAGTAAATCCACCTAGGTATAAATGCAGTAGATACCGACTAGAAATAATACTATGTTTGAATATTATAACCTCAACATATAACCTCAGATGAAAATGGCATCCCTTAGGTGGTAAGCTAAAATTGATTACTAATGCACTTGAATTCATTGAAACAAACTCACTGTCCCCATCCTTCTACAAATAAAACTCATAATCAATGCATTATAAGCCATGGTTATTACATTATTTAACTAATTCATGTCATCCACCACAATAGGCTAATATACATGGTCGATTTTGGTATACCCTCTCAAACTCCTTATAATTTGTATCAAGTCATTTTCAGTTTAAAATACATTCATCAAAGGATTATAAGTATGAATATTTGGTTGATCACAACCATTTTCCTTCATATGCTCCACTAGTGCAAGATAAATGACAAGTTTGCCTCCTTTGCAATGTCCATTATTCAAGGTAGTATATGTTACTTCATTTGGTGTCAATCATTTTCAGTTAGGGATGATGGTTAATTAAGGGAATACTTAAGGATAGATTAGATGAAATTTTGGATCTATATAGCCATATTTTTTTTTGATCTAGCTACGAGAGTGTCATGGTTCACTAATTCATATAACAAGTGTTGTAGGAATTAGAAAGGTGTCCTAATTTCCATCATTGACAACTACAATACTAGCTGGTATATACCTGTAATTTGTTTGATAATTATAAATAGTTGGAGGGTTGACATTGTAGCTTAAAAAAATACTTATAAGGAGATGAGGGTCACATCATATTCATATGGTCCATCAAGCAAGCTATCATATTTTCATTAGGAGAATAGTTTCAATGGTATAATACTGGTCTAAAAAACATAGGTTAATGGTTCAAATTCCTTTTATCTTTATAAGAATTGCATATGGTTGGAAGAGGTTATACTAATGAGAAAAACTCTTAATATTTAAAAGGATTATATAGGTTCTTATAGGTTTTTTCCACGTAGGACCTTAACCAATATATTAATGAATTGTCAAACTTATGGAGAGCATATAGATTAAATGCAACACCATATATCTCTTCTCAGTATTTTAATATCCCTTGTTACCTAATTGATATGTCAATTAAGAAAGTAGATTTGTAAGGCATACCACCATTGAAATTTTAGCTCATATGATCTCCATGAGAAGAGAGATCATAAATCCAACCAA
Organism: Pseudotsuga menziesii; assembly: GCA_001517045.1. Lineage (NCBI taxonomy): Eukaryota > Viridiplantae > Streptophyta > Pinopsida > Pinales > Pinaceae > Pseudotsuga > Pseudotsuga menziesii. Next base: position 442,524 of record LPNX010717711.1, read on the forward strand.
GATCTCTTAGTAAGGCAAGAAACAATAACGAGTCATATCATGATGCCAGCCGTAGTTACAAATAACAGATAAAAGAGAAAATATCTTGTGTAGAATCATACTAGAGAGTCTATGGAAATAGACTAATTTAGTACAATTATTTTTTTCCTTATGGTATCCTTACTTATTGACATGGGACCTTGAATGATATATATGTAATTTAATCAAGTAACTGGTAAATCCACCTAGATATAAATGCAGTAGATACTGACTCGAAATAATACTATGTTTGGATATTGTAACCTCAACATCTAACCTCAGATGAAAATGGAATCCCTTAGGTGGTATGATAAAATTGATTACTAGTGCACTTGAATCCATTGAAACAAACTCACTGCCCCCATCCTTCTACAAATAAAGTTCACAATCAGTGCATTATAAGCCATGGTTATTACATTATTTTACTTGATGTCATCCACCACAATAGGCTAATATACATGGTCGATTTTATGGTATACCCTTTCAACCTCCTTATAATTTGTATCAAGTCATTTTCAATGTGAAATCCATTCATTAAAGGACTGTAAGTATGAATATTTGGTTGATCACAATCATTTTCATTCATATGTGTTAGATTTTTATCATTTAAGCAATATGATCTTAGGATCTTATATGAGATAATAACATGCACATCAATCAATCACAAGAGACAATAGACATAAATATTTTTCTCAGGGAAACCATAAAGGAGAAAAGCCTGCAACTTCCTCAGAGATAGAATGAGCACCAATGAGAGCAGTAAAACCCAAATACAAAAGATGATCTCCAACAGTTGTTCTCTCTCTCAATTGTGTGAGAACTTCCTCTCTCACTCATGTTCCCCAGTTGAGTGAGTGTGTTGTTACAAATAGAGAGGCTCACTCTCTATTTATACTAATTTTCGACTTGACAATTACTTACCAGGGCCGACATATCTAGGAGAGTCTAATAACCCTAGTGCCCCGCAACTATGGGGGATTTTCCCCTCGATCAACAAGGAGGGTTATCCTCAACTCAATTGTGGGGACTATTTCCCTGACTTACAATGGAGGGTTAACCTCATTGAATTTACATTAGTTTATTATATTAATGACTCTCTCGATAGGAACATCAGGGTACAATGAAATACAAATGATTCTCCCCATAGTAACATCGAGGACCAATAAAATACAATATATGAAATACATAAGTTAATACATTATGAAATTACAAATAGATCAACACTCCCTCTTAACTAGGAAGGTATTCTCTTGACACAATTCATCAGTACGAGTCTTCATCACTAGATCATCATTGGATCATCATCAAGGCTGGATCGTCACTGGATCATGATCAAAGCTAGATCATCACTGGATCATCAACAAAGATGGATCATCACTGGATCATAAACAAAGATATATCATCATTGTATCATCAACATCAAGGTTGGATCATCTAGATCATCATTTCTTCCACTATCTCAAACAAATTGTGATATCTCTCAATTCTACTTGTCACAGGAAATTCTACAGAGCCAACCCTTTTTCATGCTGGTTGTAGGACTAGCCTCCATGTAGGTATTCAGGTTCTTCAACACTTATATCTGACCATGGAAGGAACAAATCCAAGAACCATGTTAGAAAGGCCCACCCAACACTTACATCTGACCATGGGAGGAAGACATCCAAAACCATGTGAGAAAGGCCTTCCTAGCTCTTACATCTGACCATGGGAGGAGCACATCCACCACCATGTCAGAAATGAATGCCCAACACTCACATCTGACCATGGGAGGAACACATCCACCACCGTGTCAGAAAGTCCCAACACTCACATCTGACCATGGCAGGCCTAACCTACCACCATGCCAAGCCCAACACTTACATCTGACCATGGGAGGCCCATCCTGCCACCATGTCAGAATGACCCAGCACTTACATCCAACCATGGGATGAACACATCCAAGAACCATGTCGGAAAGTATCAACAATTATATCCGACCATGGGAGGAACACATCCAAGAACCATGTTAGAAAGGCTCAACACTTATATCTAACCATGGGAGGAACACATCCAAGAACCATGTCAGAAAGGCTCAACACTTATATCTAGCCATGTGGGGAACACATCCTGCATCCATTCTAGAATGGCTCAGCACTTATATCTAGCCATGTGGGGAACACATCCCACATCCATGCTAGAATGGATCAGCACTTATATCTTACCATGGAAGGAACTAATCCTACCATATCAGAAAGGCTCTGCAATTATATCTTCCCATGGAAGAAACCAAACCTACCATGTCAGAAAGGCTCTGCACTTACATCTGTCGATGGAAGGAACCAATCCTACCATGTCAGAAAGGCACTCGAACTCATCACTTCCCCTTGAAAGGAAACTCGATTTGGAGAACACCAAGCTTCTCCCTGAAGTACTCAAACTTCACTCCAGCTAATGGCTTGGTCAATACATCAGCTATCTACTTGTCTGTCGCAACGTACTGGACCTTCACTACTCCTCTCTACACCATATCCCTGATATAGTTATATTTGATCTTGATATGCTTCGACCTGTCATGGAACACGGGATTCTCAGAAAACTTTACACAACTCTGGTTGTCACAATATATACAAGTAGCATCCAATTGTAGATCAAATAAATCAGATAGTAGCTTCCTCAGCCACACTGCCTCAAAACTAGCCAAACAAGCTGCGACATATTCTACTTCAGCTGTACTCAGTGCCACATAGGATTGCTTTCTTCTAAACCAAGAGATCATAGCTGATCCCATACTGAAGCAACACCCCGAAGTGCTCTTCCTATCACTGGCACTACTTGCCCAATCCAAATCCACATAACTCTCCAATTTTGTCTTCTGATTCGCTTCATACTTGAGCGCATAGTCAACTGTACCCTGTAGGTACCTTAGAATATGTCTCGATGTGTTCACAACAAAGTAAATATCTGGTCTCGCATTCATCAGGAACATCAAGGAACAAATCATCTAATGATACATCGTGGCATCAACCGTCTCTGATGAAGCATCACTCAATAACTTCAGGTTCGATGCCATAGGTGTGGCCATGGCATTGCATTTCATCATCCTGAACCTCTTCAGGATCTCCACTGCATACTTCCCTTGTCCAAGGAATATTCCATCCGCACTCTGCCACACTTCCATGTATAGAAAGTAATTCCCATGCCCAAGTCTTTCATCTCGAACTTGGCAACAAGTCTCCTTATTGCAAATTTAATGAGTTCCTATTTTCCTGTCAAGAATAGGTCATCGACATATAACAGGAGCATCACTAGTCTTCCTCCTTCAACCTTGAAGCAAAGGTTGGAGTTTTCTTTCCTTTACTTTTAGTAAAGCCTAGAGCCATCGGTAAGCTGTCCATCCTGTCGTATCATGTCGAACTTCAGGATCTTCTACAGTCACTCCCTCTGAAGTGAAGCACCATTCTCCCTCTTCCTTTCATACTCTATGTATTGAAACATTCTGTATTTCAATGACAAGTAGCTTCCTCTGCTACTAATATTCTATGTTTCCATCTAGGGTCACTAGATACCAAGATCCTCTATCTTGAAAACATTCTTCTCGCACCCATCTGTGAGATTGTCATCCTCTATAGGCTTTCATATTCAACCTTGTAGCAAAGTTTAAGATCTTCATCACTCTAGGTGATCTTAAAGCTCCTCATGTATGTGGTATCCCATGGGTGCCTTCTGAGATCGTAAAAGGCCTTCTTTCATTTGCACACATGATTATGCATGTCATGTGTCTTATCTTCCAGAGGATGCAAATGTCTCTTCGTAGTATATTCCTTCTTTCCATGAGAAGCATTGTGCTACGAATATTTCCTTGTATCCCATGATGTTTCCATCTAATGCATTCTGGATCTTTTAGATCCATATGGAAGACATTACAGACTTCCCTTCAGGTCTCAATATTGCATACTAGACATCGTTCTTCTTGAACTGGTACTCTCCTTCCCTTACTTCTTGTCTACTTCTTCATAGCGGGAAGGCTCTGCATCAATGATGTCGTTCAAAAGCATCACATAACTACACTGTGTCTAAGACCTCTTCTTTCTTTGAAAGTATCATCATATTATTCTTCATCTTGGATCGAATTGTCGTCACTTGTTCTTCAAAACAAGTCTCATCCTTCTTTTCTTGTAGGCGATTGTATGCGATCTTTCCTACAAGTCAAATGCATTAGTTGTATGGTTAGAAACATTTCATAAGGCATATTCATAATGGAAAATTCTTATGCATAAATATATGATCATGCAACTATTTTAGCCAATACAACATTCATCCATATCTCACAAAAACTTTCTAGATGCCTTCCATCTCTACCAAGACATCATTGAGATTGTGCACTAATCCAATATGTCAGCAAAGAGGTTTCATTCTAGATAAGTAGCAATGGAGAGTTGTATAGCACCATGAGCTACTTACCCATCACATGCATATTAGTATTATACTTTCATTAATGCAAATATTCTATCATGCATAACACATCAACTGAATATAAACAAATGCATAATAAAACAATATCATGAAATGACAATTGAATACCTATCTTTATTTGTTTCGTGGGTAGAATCCTTCATGAGCCTTCTGCTTCATCATCTTCTTCATTAATGAAATCATCATTTCTTATCCAAATGCTAAGATTAATAAGAGGTTCTTCAAGAATTGAGTTCTTCATATTCCTCATCGCTTGAGGGATCTTCTTTGAATCTTGAGAACTTGATATTTAGTTGCTCCCATCTTCTCTTCTCTTATTATGAGTCAAGCTTCTTCTTGTGTGCACTCTTCCCAGAGTCTACTAAAGGTAATGACTTCCTTTTGGTGTCTTTAGGAATGACATATGAGGGATGATATGACCTGGAATGATTCTCTTGGCTCTAAACTTAGCCTAATCCCCCTTTGGCTCTTATAAATTCTCTACGATTTGAGGTGTCCTTCCTGGTTCCAGATCTGGCTCATCTAGGGTTTTTCAGAGAAATACTTATTTTCAAAACTTGGAATCTTTTAGATATTATTGGATCACAATATGCTCCTTCTCAAGGTGATTTGTTCAATGTACTCCTTTTCTGAAAACAGTGGAGGGAAGCTCCCGGAACAGGAAGCCCTAGTTTTCCAATTTCTTCTACATAAATTTCTGATATTGTTTCTTTAGTATTTCAAAAATAACTGCTCCTCTGTCTATCCTCTTTCCAAAACCGCGGGTTTGAGCAGAATTGGTTTCACCAATTGGGACTTATGAGAGTTTTCCCCAGGTGACTTCTTTCAGGACTGTTCAACGTATCAAACTTGTATGGATTGCCACATGTCACTGTTTCACCTTCAAAGACTGAAATGTTTACCATAGAAATTACATTCCATTTCCTATCTAGAAAATCTTACGAAATTTCATTTGGACCTTTGTAGCCTGAGATATAACAATTCTCCCTAGGTGCCCTGTTTAGGGATGAATCTTGGAAGAGGTTGGAACCTTGATTTGGAGGAATCATATCTCCTAGAATATAGTGTATTTGAGGCTGAAAGGTTTACATAGTGTTCATAACAAACTTTGATTTGGCATGTAAAACTTTTGGCTTCTAGTCCTTCTCCAATATCTAGATATAGAGAATGTACCAAAACTACCAGTTTTAGTATTTTAGGGTTTTTCAGGTTCGGGGTCAAATTAGGGTTTGAATTTCCCAGAGTTTTACCCAACCAAAAATTTCAACCTTGGTCTCTAAATTTTGATTTTGAGGAGGAGATCAATCCTATGATGGGCTCACTCAAAAAATCCACTTCTATGAAAATCCCTAATTGCCGCTACAGTGGTAGGTCAAAAAACTGAAAATGCCTGGTATCAAATTCTACTTTGACAGAAAGATGCACCCTTCAATGGAGAGTTAGACTAGCCTCCTTTTGTCAATGATCTATGGAGAGAGACCCAAAAAGGAAGAATCCCTAGCTTCCATAGCTGCACAATGTCTTCTTCTTAGGTTAGCTCTGATACCATGTTATATTTTTATCATTTAAGTAATATGATCTTAGGATCACATCTGAGAGAATAACATGCAAAACAATCAATCACAAGAGACAATAGACACAGAGATTTTACTCGGGAAAACCATAAAGGGGAAAACCCTGCAACTTCGTCAGAGATAGAATGAGCACCAATGGCAGCAGTAAAACCCAAATACAAAAGATGATCTCCAACAACTATTCTCTCTCTCTCTCACTTGTGTACGCACTTCGTCTCTCACTCATGTGCCCTAGTTGAGTGAGTGTGTTGTTACAAATATAAAGGCTCACTCTCTATTTATACTAATTTCTGACTTGACAATTACTTACCAGGGCCAACATCTCTAGCAGAGTCTAATAACCCTAGTGCCCCAAAACTG
>LPNX010717711.1:472842-492050 GCA_001517045.1 Pseudotsuga menziesii
GACTTTAGAGTGGGCATTTTAAGCACCGCCACCAAAGACCTAAAAAAAATTTTGGGGGGGATTTTAGCAAAACCGTCATAAGCCAAAAATGCCCCCAAAAGGGTATTTTATTGTAGTGAGTTATATCGATTGAACCCATCGAGGAAAGAGAAGTAATTTTTCCCTACCTATGTATCTAAAACCCTGATCTATGAAAGGTAGAGGGAAACGGTCTTTAAAAAATGGATTTATTTAGTTCGTCTTAATTAATACAAACTCACCACTTGGTATTCTTTTTATGAACAATCACTAGTGGTGATAGATAATTTAATGTTGAGCAATTTTTGAAGTTCATCTTTAATAACTTTAGAGTGAGTGGGTTTCATCCTATGATGGGGTTGTTTGATAGGTCGAGACTCATCCTTTATGTAAATGTGATGATTATACAAGTCATGATGGACTCCTCTCATGTCAATTTATTCCTATGCAAATGCATTACTATCCAGGCTTGAAATCTAGTAGTTTATTGGAGAATTCTATCATGGAATAAAATGTATTATGTATATAATCAAACTATAAGGAGAGGAAATCCATTTAAAAAATGTATTGTATGTTTTGATCCATGATATAATTGAAAATGTGAGTTCTATTTGTTGGGATGAACTGGGGTCTATGATGAAATTGGTAATCACGTCATCCTTAGTCTCTTCCTTATACAAGACCATTTGGTTAAGGGTGAGTATCTGTAAATCATTCTCTTCATAACTATCATTATCTCCTTTCCAAAAAAGTGTACTATCATCAGCGTTGGGATTCGAAGGAAGATATACCATGAGTTTCATAGTGAATTTTCCTTGAGAAATCGTCATGTTTGGATTGGAAGGAGAATATACCATGAGTTTGTTAGTGAAGTTTCCTTGAGAAATTGTCATGCCTCTAAATCTACACCCAATATAGGCATCAACGATGCCTACCTATGGCCTACCTAATATGAAAGGGTAACCCAAAAGGTTGAATTTTGTTTAGAGAAACATGAATTTTGTCATATACTTCTAGGATTCCATAGAGATAATGATGTCTTATAGAATTCCTTTGGGCTTAATAATGGTTTGGTTAACTAATTGGAGAATTGCAGGAGTTTATTGTAAATTGGGCAATTCCATCCTCTCCATAGTTTCCTCAGTCATAGCATTTATGGAAGCCCCAATATCAACTAAATTAATTGAAATATAGGTGTTGTTAATGTGAACATCAATAATAGGGCTCCCATAATTTGTATGCTTAATAGTGAAAATATTTCCAAACATTGTTGAACTTAGTATTGGCATTGATGTTAAATAAGAAGCATGAAGCCTAGAAGCTATTTTGAATGTTTGCATGAGTCTTAGAATACAGTTGGAAGAAGTAAATAGAACAAGGTTGTTAAAGGGAATACGTGCGCAAGTCCCACCAAATCATGGAAATCTATCAACATAATTTAAGGATAAGTGTTTGTTGCATAAATACCATGTAATCAACAAAAATATCAAAGTGCACAGATTTCACACCGACATAAGAACAAGAGACTTGGTCGGCTTAAATTAGATGTTTGGTAAAATTTGACCATAAACAAAGGAAGAATGGGCATCGTTGACGTAGATAATCCCCTACTTGTTGACAAATCAATTGCATTAAGAAAATAAAGTATTGATTCTAGAATGAATATAAATAAACCAAATATTGATGTGTTTGTGTGGGAGTATGGACGATATAGAAGTACTCTAAAATTGTAGCTTCGGTCTGGTAGTGGAATCAATGGCTAGTTGATTCAAAGAAGTTTCTGACAGTATAGATCCAAGTCAAGTCACAGTCACAAAAGAAGTGTAAAACTGAAGTGTTCAGAATAATAGTGTAGCTGAGTACATGGTTAGGTGCAAAATATAGCAGAGTATGTGGTTAGGTGCACAATATAGTAGAGTATGTGGTTAGGTGCACGTAACATAATATAGAAGAATATGTGAAGTAGAGTGCACAACGAAAAAGTGTCCAAGGCAAGTTTATGCAGAGTAGAGTGTATATATCTCAAATTGCAGAGTTGAGTGTGACAGAGGAATACAACTGCATCTCCATATCTCAATCATATATGTTTTAGAAAGGTGGGATAGGGAAAGGGCATGATATTGTGGTCTCCTACAGGTTGATGCCTGAAAGTGCGAGTAGGTTCTTGTTGGTTATGATTCGGTTCTCTTAAGATGAGTGTTGTCCTCATAGGTTGGTTCTTGAAAGTGAAAGTTGGTTCTTGCTGGTTATGAGTTGATGCTCATGAGGGGATTGGTGTCCCTATCAAATTGGTGTCTACAAAATCTACGAGTCAGTGCTCACACCATTGTATGTCGGTGTCTCCCATCAATCTATGTAATAAAAGACTCTATCTATATAAATTTTATTTATAAATACTTTGCACACACTATTTTCTATGTTGATAATTGCTTTGATATTGGTGCATTATCATGAAGTTAAAATTTATATAATTATTAAAATTGTGCATGATATTGATTCACCCCCCTCTTAGTATCATTGAATATTACAAGAAGCATTAGATCAACTAATTTATTGATAGCTTGCATAGCTTGAGGATTATTTTTCTTCCTACCAGACTTCTTTAAACATAACTCTTGGATAACCTTAGCATAAATGTGGGCATCCTTAATAACATGAAATAAAGGAATATTGTATCACACATTCCCTAACTCCCTAGAAATCCAAACTCAATATGGTTAGCGTGTAAATTCCTTAAAAATCAACTTGATCTACATAGTATATTTTAATATTATTACTGATAACCACACATGAGTTTCTTTACTACTAATAAGGCAGAAAATAAATACTAAGAAACATGTAACAATTATCACATCAATATAGACACAGTTTTTGGGGTATAGAAACCCAGGATAAAACCCAAGATGGGAAAATCGATACAGTAGTCAGATAAGAAATTTTATTATGAAGATATGAAACAATTACAATCCAGCAAATGAATTCACCCAACCTGGAAAAATAGAACCTATGCAAATCACTAAGCATGTTGAAAATAGTTGTCAATTGATGTTAAAAGAGTTCAACAATGACAAAGGAATAACCAGTGAACATGATGATATGGAAAAATCAGTGTACGACAAAGGAATTACAAAGTCAGATGGTAGTTCAATGAGTAGTGGTCGAATCGATGTAAGAGGAAAAGAAGATGAGGATCTCTAGTAGAATTCATTACGAAGATTCAAAAACCATCTAATCAGGTGATTAACGGTGCAGATTGATTCACCGATTGGGACTTCTCCCACATTGGCAGCGCGTTTGAGTTCATATGTGTTTATATGCAATGGCCTCACTATGGTTATTCGACACATAGAGAAAAGGCATTGTGGTGGGGGCTCTAGGTGCTTGGACTCCACGAGAATTCACCAGCCTAGAGCCTAGGACAACTTGTCAGGCCCCCTACCTTTTGGAAGGGACGTCAATGAACATATCCGAAGGTTAGAAGAAATTTCGTAGAATATCTATGGTTACAGAGCGATCCACAACATTATAGTGCAATCCAAATTTGATCATAGATCAAGGGTTAGGCGTGAACCTGCAAGAAAATCAATGATTTAGAAAAATTGTGGAGGTCCAAAATGGGAAATTGTCAGTTCTCATTTTGTAATCTGAAGATCGACAGCCAGGAAAGAATATGCAAGTGATCGATGCCGCGAAATAAAAATTACAGAAAATGAATTGTGGAAGTAGTTTGAACAAAATTCTAAAACCTGCAATCCGCAAGATCGTCAGTTAGGAAAGACTCTACAAGATATCGATGGGGCAGATGCAAAATTGTGGAAGTAGTTTTAACAAAATTGTAAAACATCCAATCCACAATCTGCAAGATCAATGATAGGGAAAGAATCCGCAAGAGATAGACAACGTGGAATAAAATTTGTGGAAAGGAAATTGTAGAAGTCACTTTTTGAGATTTTATGAACCCACAATCCACATATGAACTAAGATCGACGGTCGAAAAAGAGTTCACAAGAAATCAATGGCGCGGAAAGTACCTTGCGGAAAGGAAGATGTGGAAAATGAAATTGTGGAAGGAACTTTTTAGAAAAGTCAAAACGCGCATCTGTAATTTGCAATCTGCGTTTGATCTCATATCAATGGTCAGGGAAGAGTCTACAAGAAATAAATGGTGTATAAAGTACCTTGCAGAAAGGTAGTTGCAGAAAGGGAATTATTAAAGGACCTTTTGATAAAAGTCAAAATAGAAATCCGCAATCTGCAATACACATCTGATCTCAGATCAACGGTCAGAGAAGAGTCCACAAGAAATCAACAATGCGGAAAGTACCTTGCAGAAAGGAAATTGTGAAAGGACTTTTTAAGAAAATTCAAAATGCATGTTTGCAATATGCAACCTGCAAATTGCGGAAAGGAAATTGCGAAAGGATTTTTGTTGTAGAAATATCATTGTGGAAAAAGGAAAATTCAGAAGGAATTATGGTGCAAAATTATCATTGAAGAGAGGAAATTTTGGAAATATTTTTGTTATGGAAAGTCATGAGTGATAAATCTAAATAGAGTTAAAGAATTATTAAAATGAAGAATTATGTTTTCATGAAGAGGCATGATCTAAGAATTAAAAGGCGCAACTGTGAGGATATGCATTCGTAGAAAACGTGTTAGAAGGTATTTATATATAGAGTGTTGAGTGAAACAAATCATATCTATAATTTAGATCATAGCATCAGCTAGAAGAGGTAGAGACCAATGACATGGAGAAGTATTTATGACAAATATTGAAGGAAAAAGAGATCTGGAAGATTGACAAAAATATATTAGGGTGGCGGGGTGGTTCAAGGTCATGATAGAATCCTACAAGGGGGTCATAGCCTCCTTCCAGTAGTTGTTGGTAAACAGGGTATAGTAGTATCCTTTTAGTAGAAGCTGATAAAACCAGGGGGTCGTATCCTACTTCCAGTAGTTGTTGGTAAGTAGGGTGTAGTAGCATCTTTTCAGTAGCAATTGATAAAACCAAGGGGTCATAGCCTTCTTCCAGTAGTTGCTAGTAAATAGGGTGTAGTACCATCCTTGTCTATAGAAGTAGGCATAAACTATTTTTAAATACAATTTTTTAGTAATAGGAAGTATTGGTGGTTTACCCAATTGGGTTTCCATGATAATTTTTTGTTCTATGAGTTCTTGTTGATCATGTGTCTGAATGAATAAATTAAAAGTGGTTTAAATTGTTAAAATTTATCAATACTGATTCACCCCCCCTACCTCTTAGTATTGTTCAATATTATAACATAGCAAACCCAACAAATCAATACGACCCCCTTGTGCATATGTACGACCTCCTATGTCAGCAGTATGACCCTCTGCGTCAATTGTACGGTATTTGTACAATTGGTGTATGACTGTTGTTGTTGTACGAGCTCTGTTGATTTGTACGGCCTCCATATGCATGAGTGTGTACATCCATGCGCTCTTCTTAATCTCCATGTGAATCCTCCAGATGAATTCTCCTTAGTCTTCTCTATGAAATTCTTCCTGCAAATTCCCTGTCTCTCTTTATGTGTGTACTCTCCACCAAATCATATTTTAACTCAATGGCCAAGTGAAAACCCTTACCCTCACTATGGATCAATGGATGAGATCCTTCGGTGATATCAATGGCCAAGATTACATTAGCCATCATTTAAATTATTTTCACTTTAACTTTATAGAAGTGACTCCATTAAGTCAAAATCAAACTAGATTAATTAATGTATTTTCTTAATTCTAAACTTAGGAAAATCACATTAATACATTTGGCTTCTTGCTTTATGTATTCTAGCATGCAAGGACACATGCAATGATAGAAGACCTTCCTTGTTGCCACTTTCTAACACTCCCACTAAACGACGAAGGGATTCGGTAGCAACCCCAGCTTGTCTCTGAACTTCACAAAACTGTGTCTACAAAGTGCCTTGGTGAAAATGTCTGCCACCTGCTCATCTATCTGAATATGGTTCAACTAAATCATTCCTTTTTGTACACAATCTCTCAAGATGTGATCCCATATGTCTATGTGTTTTCTCTGATCATCCAAAGCCGGATTTTTAGATATCCTTATGCCATTATGATTGTCACAGTGAACTACTGTAGCCTCTAGATCGCACTCGAATAAACCTGAAAGCAACTTCCTTAGCCACATTCCCTCGCATGCAGCCAAACTGGCTACCATGTAAACATCCTCTACCGAGCTCAATGCAACTGACTTCTGCTTCTTTTTGAACCAAGATACAACCCTTGGCCCAATGGTGAAACAGTAACCAGAAGTTCTCTTATGGTCTTCTACACATCCTGCTCAATCAACATCTGTGAAGCTTGCTAACTGTACACTCCCATTGAACTCATAAACCAACCCGTACTCCTCTATACCTATAATGTAGAGAAGCACATGCTTCACAGCTGTCCAATGTACTCTTTGAGGGTCCACCATGAACTGTCACAAAGAGTTGAATACAAAGCTAATGTCTGGTTGTATGTTGAACATATACATGAGAAATCTGATAAGCTGGAGATACAATGTAGGATCAAACCCCTTTGACCCTGATGCATCAATATTCCTCTAGTTGGAAACTATAGGTATGGTCATGGGCTTGCAATCCTCTATCTCGAATCTCTTTAATATCTCTACAACATACTTCCCCTATACAATGAAGAAGCACCCATCTCTCTACCAAATTTCCAAGCCTAGGAAGTAATGCATCAGCCCAAGTTCTTTCATCTCAAACTCAACTGCAAGGTTGGAATTGTAGTCGTTAATCATCCTCTCATCTCTTGTAAGAAAGAGATCATCTACATACAATACCAATATGAGAGGTACTTCACCTGATAAGAGATACAAGTTGTGGTCCGCCTCACTCTGCTAGAATCCCATCTCCCATGGATAGTTTTCAATCTTTGAGTACCATTCCCGAGGTTCCTACTTGAGGCCATAAGGAGATCTCTACAACTTGCATACATGTGACTCCCTGTTCTCCACATCAAACCCCTTGGGCTGCTCAATGAATACCTCCTCCTCTATAACTTCATTAAGGAAGGAATTATTCACATACATATAATGAAAATGCCAACCCAGATCTATTGCTAAAGAGATAATAGTCTGAATAGAAGAATATCTAGTGACAAGGGCAAAGGCCTACTCATACTAAATACTCTCCTTCTGTGAAAACCCCTTTTCTATGAAGCGTGCCTTGTACTTATTCATGATTTTGTTTGCTGCATGATTTACCTTGTAGATCTATCTATATCCCACCACTCATTTACCCTCTAGCCTCAACACAACCTCCAATACTTGGTTCTTCATGATGAAGTCATACTCCTCAACCATAGCCTCTTGCCACACATCATGTTGTGAAACTTTCTCAAAACACAAAGGTTAAGAGTTAATAAAAAATTTCATCAATTCCATATATCTATGTCTATCTGGTGGTTTTATCCTCCTCGTGGAGCTTTGTGGAAGAGTCACGTTCCTGGAATCCTAAACTGTGGACCTAAACCACCTTGGTCATGGCCTAGTCTCTACTTGATGTGACTACTAGATATATTCCTCCTACTATTGCTCATCCCCCAAGTCAATGACCAAAGGATCATGTCCACCTGAATCCCTTTGACTATGAGAACCTGTGCTCTATTTTTGTACATGTACCTGTACTGTGGCTCCTCCAACTTGACCCCTGAGTCCTGTGTTGGCTTCCCCTGTGCTGGAAATTCCATAGATCTCTACAAGGCTCTATCCTCATCAAACTGGACATCCCTATTGATAATGATCCTCTTTTGATTAGGAATATATAATATGTATTCCTTCGAAGTCTCAATGTAACCAACAAGTAACCCCTTCTCTCCAGAAGGGTCCAACTTCTTCCTAATTTTATCATGAATGTGACAATAGAAGACACTCCCAAACATGTGCAAGTGGCTCACATATGGTCTAGTTCCTATGAATACCTCCTCGGGTGTCTTCCTCCCCAAACTTGTGTGGGGACACCTGTTATGAATGTAAAATGTGGTCATGTATGCCTCGGCCCAAGGGAATAGTGGAAATCCCTGATCAAATAGCATGGACGTGGATACTCCTACCATTGTCCCATTGTTTCTCTCTGCCACTCCATTTTGTTGTGGGGTGTGAGGAATAGTGTGCTCCTTCTTGACCCCTTATGATGAAAAATACTCCAAGAACTCATTGGAGTTATGTATACTCAACCCCTTTTTGCGTCCTCATTGCTCAAATATTACTTCATGTATGGTTTTCCATGAGAGTCTTGAACTCCTAAAACCGCTCGAACACCTCTATCTTTGCCTTTAGGAAATTTATCCAAGTCTTCCTGGAATAGTCATCAATGAAGGTGATGCAATAACTATATCCACTGAAATATTGGACACTCATGGGTCTGCAAACATATGAATGCACTAAGTCCAAGGTCCCCTTATACTTGTGCTCACTCTATGGGAAATGTTTCTTGATGTTCTTCCCCAAAGCACAACCCTTGCAGTGGTTATGTTTCCCCTAATGTACCTAAGGAACTCTAATGACTTCCAGTCTCAAGTTCTTGAGTGGTCCATGGTGTAAGTGTTCCACCTCCCTATGCCACAACTCACCCTGACTACTACTACTGCTGAATAGATCCTTTGCAGACTCAAAATGTAGTTTGTACACCTTTCCACTCCAGATCCCAATAACATGATCCAAACTCCTATCTGACCCCTTGGGCCTAATATACACCCTATGATCTCATATCTTCACTTGAAATCCCTTTTCGTCCAGGGTGGAAATGGATATGAGGTTCTTGGTACACCCCAGAACAAATAATACATTAGAAAAACTGAGAGGTTTTCCAAACTCCCTTTGAAACGAAACAATACCAACTCCATGTGTTTGATACTACGCATCATCATCCGGCTCAGTGTGGATATTTAATCCACCCTCATGCAAGTTCTTAAAGAACCTCTTCTATCCTGTCATATTACAAGAAGCTCCACTATTGATGTACCAAACGTTGCTACATGTGGTGTTTTCCATGCAAGTTATCAAACAAAAATCCTCATCAAATTTTTTGATGAACTTCTCCACCACTATAGAACCTACCATCAGGGTGTTGTTATTCTTCTTCTTGTTTGGTCACTGGGAGGCAAAGTGGCCTGGATTGTGGCAGATAAAACATCTCTTCCTACACAAATTCATCCCTCAATATCTACCAATTAGGGAGCTTCTCCCTATCCAACACACATTTTACAAAGCTGTCCCATGGCTTAGAAAATCCATTGAGATCTATCTGAACTAGCTCCTCATCCTCAGTCTTGAAGCAAACAACTCCAAGCTCATCTCTAATCTATGTGATCCTTGTGAGATAAGGTACCACTCCTTCACCCTTGGCCATCTTTGTACTATGTAACCTATCCTGCAACACCATCTTCCATTTTTCATTCTTGCTTTGATAAAGGCCTTCCAAATCCTTCCACATTTCCAATGCGGTCTTCTTTCCAGAAATTTTAGGGACTATGTGGTCCTTCATCCCATCCAAGATGATCAACATAGCTCTAGAATATGCCTTCTTCCATATTTCCAAATCTGTCATATCTGTTGGTGCAACCTTCGTGGATTCAATGTGCTCCTCAACATCACTAACATCCAGGATCCTTTTGATCCTCTCTTTCCATGTAGGAAATTTCTGAGCCCCTTGGAGTCTATCCTCAACTCTAAACTATATGACCATAGTGAACTGTGCCTATCAAACCTTAGATCTGAAATTCTAGGTTTCTGTCTTCAATTGATCTGCCTCGATCTATCAATACTACTACAATTTCTAGGATTTAGCTCAATAGAGCTTTGACACCATGTAAATTCCTTAAAACTCAACTTGAGCTACACAATATATTTTAATTTTTTTACTGATAACCACACATGAGCTTCTTCACTAGTATTGCAACGAAAAATATATACTGCGAAACATGTAACAATAATCACATCAATATAAAGACAATGTTTTGGGTATGGAAACCCTTGGATAAAACCCAAGATGGGAAAAACGATCTAGCAGTCAGATAATAAATTTTATTATGATGATATGAAACAATTACAATCCAACAAATGAATTCACCCAACGTGGAAAAATAGAACCTCTGCAAATCACTGAGCAGACCCAACAAATTGGTACAACCCCACTGTGTAGTTGTATGGCCTCCTATGTCAGTAGTAAGACCTTCTATGTTAGCTATACATAATTCGTACGACTGTTGTTGTACGACCTCCCTCTGTGTGAGTGTGTATGACCCTATGTTCTTCCTGATCTCCCTACAAATCCTCTGGATGAATGCTCCTGAGTCTTCTCTGTAAACTTCTTTTTCCAAATTCCTCGTATGTCTCTCTGTGTGTGTCCACCAAATCATCTTTTAACTCAATGGCCAAGATAAAACCCTAACCCTCACTATTGATCAATGGATGAGATCCTCTGGTGAGATCAATGGCTAAGATTAGATTAGCCATCACTTAAATTATTTTCACTTTAACTTTATAAAAGTGATTCCATTAAGTCAAAAGCAAATTAGATTAATTAATGTATTTTCCTGAGTCTAAACTTAAGAAAATCACATTAATACATTTGGCTTCTTGCTTTATGTATTCTAGCATGCAAGGACACGTGCAATGATAGAAGGCCTTCCTTGTTGCCACTTTCTAACATAGGATGTTTTTATAGACTTGACCTCTTGATATTAGGAGGAAGCGGTAGAACCCCTGACTATTTTTGTTTTAAAATATCTATAGAAGTTATCTATATCATTTTTTTTGCTTGAGTAACAACTTGGTTTTCTATAGAATTGTTTCCTACTGGTATTTGGATTTCTTCTACATCATCTTTTTTGATAATCACAATAGTTTGATTATTAATAACTCTCCTTGATCTCAATTTCATGTCTTGGAAATCAATAAGAGAGAGAACATAAGTAGGAAAGTTGGACAACTCAATGGTGTAAGTGGCTTGAATTGTTTTATTATTCGGGATAGCAATAGGTTGTGTAGGTAGTTGTGGTCTTGGTGGATGTTTACTAGAAACAAATTGTAATTGTTTATAATAAGGTAGTTGGATCTATTGTTGTGGAAATTGTGGGCTTTCTTGTTGTTTCTAGGTTCCATAAGGAGAACCTCTCCAACCTCAAGGCCATTGATAACTTTGGATTGGTTGAGTTGTTCATTTCATCCATGGCATAGGGGGATGCCAATATTGAGTTTGTTGGTTAGTACAAAAATCATTGTAAGACTAAGAAGGATGTTGGACCATACCTTGGGGGTGTGGTTTCCACAATCATGTGAGAAATAAAATAAATCTATTCATCTCTTCATTATATCCTAGATGTACAAGTTTTATTCCATGCATAGAAGGGAAGTTGTTGGTAGCATGGTTCTTCTCACAAATTGCACAAACTTTGATTTTGTTTAATGACAATCCCTAAGGGATATTTATTCTTGCATTTCGAAAATATATATATATATATAAGACTAAATTTACTTCTTTCCACTTTTTTTTACTTGCATTGTGTAAAACTGTGAACTCAAAGAACTAAGTCAATTAGAGACAGTTCATGGAAGTTTTTATCAATGCACATAGACCAAGGTTGATCAACATAGCCTAATTTTGGACCATATGACATAGCATGAAAGCTAATGAAAATGTATCCTAGGTGTATGACCATGGTACTAAGGTGGATTAGTTCCCTAACACCCCTCTTAAGCCTAACTTAGTACAACTTATACAAAATGATTATGGAGGCCTTGGAAACTAAGGCTCAAGTCACCTCTTACAACAAAAATTTATTATTCCATATAACCAATGTAAGGAGGAAAACCTCATGGGAACAAAACCTCCACTCTAAAAATGGACATGGAGAAAAATATGAAAGTGAATATCAACATCACCATGTGTCACCCACTCCAAGAAGGGATCTCAGATAGGTGAATGTCTTCTCTGTGAAGCTCCTGGTGAAGATGTCGGCAGTTTTCTCTGTAGATGGGAAATACTGCAAGGATATCACCTGTTCATGCACCAAGCTCCTGATGTAGTGCATGTGTATCTAAATGTGCTTGGTCCTCTGTCTCTGTAGTAGATCAATGGAAATCTTGATTTCACTTTGATTCTCACACCAAATGACTGTGGGAGAATCGAATGCAAATCCAAGTTCCCCAATAATACCTTGCAATGACACACACTGTGTAGCTACATTCACTGCTCCTCTGTACTCGGCCTCAGCTGAAGCGAGGGATATGGTGTATTTTTTATTACTTGAAAAATATATGGGATCATGTGAAATCATTAAGACATAACCTGAAGTGTATTTTTTGTCAATGGAATCTCCATCCCAATCAAAATAACTAAATCCAACTAGTTCTAGTGGAGAACCAACATCATAGTGTACCCCAAAGTGTTTGGTTCCTTGCACATAATGAAATATCCTTTTGACATCCTTCCAATGGATCTCATGAGGCTCCTGCATATATCTAGAAACAAAACCTACAACATATGGCAAATCAGGTCAAGAGTGTGTAAGATACAACAAAATCTCAACTAGTTGTATGTACAACAAGTTGTCCACCAATGGAGATGCACCAAAATCACCTAGTTTTATTCCTAAGAGGAATGGGCACTTGGCTTCCTTACATTCAACCATTTTGAAATTTCATATCAGGTCTACACCATACTTTGGTTTTCTGACCTTGATCTCTGCTTTAGATTGCTCAATCTCTAATCCAGGAAATTGTCTCAACAATCCAAGGTCAGTCATGGAGAATTCACTATGCAAAGAAGACTTATTTGATCCAATTTATTTAGTGAACCTACCTGTAATCAAAATGTCATAAAAATACAAAAATATGACCTGAAATAAGTCACCAACATGCTACAAATACACATTATTATCATATTTACATATTTCAAATCCAAGCGATAGCAGAAAAATGTCAATATTGGCATACCAAGCCCTGGGGGCTTGCTTGAGGCCATAGAGAGATTTATTCAACCTGCAAAAAAGTGAAGGATCATGAATGAAAAATTCATCATTCTGCATATATATCTCCTCATGAAGGTCACCATGAATAAAATCACTCTTCACATCCATGTGGTGAACCTCGTAGCGCTTAGATGCAGCAATGGCTAAAACTAGCCTGATAGATTCCATCTTTGCAACTGGTGCAAATGTCTATGTATCGTCCACTCCATGGAATTGAGAGAGGAATTCATCAACCAAACTGGAATTATAATTTATATCTCAATCATCAACAGCCACTTTGGTCCTATATACCCACTTGCATCGCACTAGTTTCTTGAGGGCAAGGGAACCAATTCCCAAGTCTCATTGTCTTGCAATGACTTGAAATATTCTTGAATGGATGTTTACAATATTGGGTAAAGTGATGGTTACTGATATTTATCAGGATCATATCCAACTTTCATGAAGCACCTCTTTTAAAAATCCAATTCACAAGTAGAGAAAGCATTGTGAAATTGAGATCTAGTCTTCCTAGAGTCTAGTGGATCTCTAGCAAGATCACTAGTTTCTTCAATCATTTTCTTAGCCCACTTTGGTTGAATGGATGAGTCATGATATAAATTCATTTCATAATAATCATCATCAATATCAGAATCAAAAAAATCAGAGAAGGATTCATCACTTACATCATCATGGAGTGGAGAATGTGAGCATTCCCCTTGAGCTAGTTCGGTCTCATGCGTGAGGTATTCTTCGAACTGTACACTCCTTTTGATGAATGTTTTTTGAGATGAGGGATAAAATATATTTTATCCATTTTCATAATAAGCATATCCAACCATAATGGACTCCTTTCTTTGAGCTTTCAAGGAATTTCTCTTCTCGGGAAGAATCCTAGCCCAAGCCTTTGATACAAAAACCCTGAAATGAGAAACATTAGGCATGTGACCACTCGAAGCCTCATATGGAGTTTTGACATATAATTATTTGTGTGGATATCTATTTTATACATATGCAACAAATTTTATATCTTCATCCCATAGATTAGGATTCAAATCCTTTTCCTCCATCATGCATGTAGTCATATCCTTGGGAGTTATGTTCTTATGCTCTGCAACACCATTTTGTTGTGGTGTGTAGGGCACAAAATGTTGCATTTGGATGCCACATTCCTCACAAAGCTGCTGAAACCTATTGTTTACATACTCCTTTCCATTTTAATTCCTAATAACCTTGATCTTGTTCCCACATGCATTATCAACCAAAGCTTTGTACACTTTCAAAGTCTCAAAAACTTCAGATTTTAGCTTGAGAAAATACACCTAACAATACCTTGAGAAATCATCTATGAAGGTAAAAACATACCTTGAATTCCCATAATATGGTGTGGGAATATTCCCTATGAGATCTGAATGAATCAAATCAATCACTTGTACAACCCTCCTTGCCTTTCCTTTCTCATATCTGCACTCAACATTCTTGCCCACTATACATCCTTTGCATGTGCCACTGGGAAATTTGATAGAAGGAAGCCCTTCCACGATGATTTCTTTGCTCAATTACTGAAGTTACCTATAGTTTATATGACCATATATCTCATGCCACAACTTTCTTGTCTCATTGGCATGTCACAGGAGCACATTCCCTTGTGAGTATGGAAGGAAGTGAGATAATTTGTACATTCTCGAATCATGGTCAACTACACCCATTGCAACAACTTGACCTGTAGATATTTATTAGATATCCAAAGAATTTGGAGTAAATTTTACTCTCTTAGATGCACCAGTGGGTGTCATTTTATACACTGAGAGTAGGTTCCCTACTAGATCAGACACAAACAACACATTGTCGAAGTACCCATCTTCAAGATCAAACCTGCCAATCCCTTTGGCTTGGATCTCTGAATCATCACCCATGAGGATGGATGCATCACTATAAGCATGTAGGGATGAGAAGTAATATTTCATGGAGGCCATGTGACTTTATGCACCTTAATATACGATGAAGGAAAAAAAGCTTAAAGATCCAACAACCAAATCATGGCACCTTTCTTTGTTGTTTGAGCTTAAACCTCCCTCTTTCTTCTTTGCGCCTTCTGGTAGTGGGATGTTGTTCTTCTCAAGTAGCTTCACCATCATGTCAATGGTTTTGTTCATGCATGCACTCTCTTCATGCCAAAATTTGTGACAATAGGTGCATTTTTTTTCTCTTGCTTCTTCTTCTATTTGTCCTTGGTAGGATTCGAAACCCCATCTGAAAATTTGGGATTCTCCTACTTCCTCTTCTCTTGTTGATTCAAATATTTGGCTTTGTTCTTTCCTATGGATGGATTAAAAACTCCTACAGCAGGGGATTGATCCTTATTGGATTTGATGGTACCCATTTGCACTAGCTTGTCTTTCTCTTGATTCAATGAATCCATGAAGCCTGCCATAGATGGCATCCTCCAATTTCGAGTTGTGACATTGCTAGAGTGGAATGTTGACACAAACATTGAATACTATGGCCCTAGCTTCAAAAGTATGGACAAGATCAACTACTCACATTTCTTTTCAATGCCACATTTTTTTAGTTGAAGCACCAACGATTTGAACTTTGTGAAGAATTCATGGATTGTCCCAAAGTGAGTTGGGCTTAGTGAGATCAACTCATTTTCAAGATGGTGGCCTCTCAACTCATAAATATTCCCAAAGAATGAATTGATATTGATCCATACTTCATTGGTTGTTTACAGACTATCTACATGGAAGATAATATCCCTCAAAATGTTGAGACAAAGCATCATGAATGCTTCATTAATCCTGTTGAAGTACTTTGATTTTTCCACAACAGAGTTGGGTTCGGTCTCAATCCCCATGGTGACTTTGTATAAGCATTTAGACCTCAGCTAGATCATCATTTTGGAATTCCATTAGAAATAGTTAAATGGATTAAACAATACATGATTCTGATCCTTTTTTTTTGCACACCGAGTGACAAAAACAAAGGTTCTACCTGCAACGCAAACGCTCAATTTTTTCTGGAAAATTCCCTAAACAACAAATCAATGACTATGGATTTTTGATATTCAGCACCAAATATCTTTGATACAATGTGATAATTGATTCACAGTATGATCTAGGATCTAAGGGAATCTGCAGAATTCAATTTTACTCACAATTATGCAGAAAAATAGTAGAAAGAATGAAATTAACACATAGAAATGTAGTCAATAATACAATTTATTATGATCGTGAAAAACTTAAATATGTATGGATCAGGTTTACATTACATTATGGATAAATGGTTATCCTTTGGAGTCCATTTGGATGCATACATGTGTCAGAATGTTATTTGACCTCAAAACCCCCCTAGGTGGACCAATGAGCTCCCAAACCATCCAAAATGCTCACAAATGCTAGTGTGAACATGGATGGAGCATGTTGGAACATGAATGAGGGCATGCTAGGAGTTGGTGATCACATGAGTGAGTGGGAGTGGCTCTAGGAATCAATAAATTCCCAAGAAGATCCAAAAACCACCAAATACATGCACTAGCGCCTATGGCCAAACAGTTTCCCTTATTTAAGGGATGGGGAGTGCACCAAGACTGATATTTCATCAATGAGGGTGACTGGACTGGAATAATGAACAAAGTGGAGCACCTCAAATGTATTAAATGAGTCCAAAACACCCAATGGACTAAGGGTGATCAACATAGCCTAGTTTTGGATCATATGACATATAGCGTGAAAGCTAATGAAAATGTATCCTAGGTGAATAACCATGGTACTAAGGTGGATTGGTTCTCTAACAATAATTATGACTATGAATATTTATGTGATGAACTTGAGTAAATATAGAAGAGGAAGGATGTGCCATATGAATATTTCATGTCAAGTATGGCTCAAATCTATTACAAGTTTTGAAAAGATAATAAACTCTCAAGAAGAGAATTAATTAATGGGTATGTGCATCTCCTCTGTTTGTTTGAAGAAGGTGAAATGCTAATTGGTGATGAAAAATATTTTAGTTGTATTAATGATTCTACACCAAGACCCTTGACCAAAAAAATATCAAATAATGGACATAAGAACCTAGAGGACAATGATACGCAAAATAGTCATGATTTATAAAATAGATGTCCTTCTATAGGGTCACATGAAGTAATTTCCACCATAATAGCAAATTAATCAAATGAAAAAATATGTGAATAAATTTTAGGATATATAGATACATTAGGTTCTTTACATACACTAGAATATGATTTAGAAGTAGATTGTCCTAATAAACTCTTTAAACAAGTAGAAGAAAATAATCAGAATATACCTCCAGTCGGAATTCTAGAGATTCTTCATTTCCAAACAACAACACCAAATGAAACTATAGAAGAAGATAAATCAATATCTAGTGGGAATATGAAAGATCTAACTATTGAACATATGATCATTGAGGATGATGTTTTTTTATACTAAAATGAATATTGAACATAATCCTACCATCTTGATTTATAATTTAGTGTCGAAACGAAATTTGACTGGTGTTTCCTATGAACATGCATATTTTCAAGGAAAATTATTTAATGATGATGGGGAAACCTTCAATGATGTATCTAGGTAAATTCATACTTTGGTAGAAATTAGAATGTATTAAGTAAAGTCACTATATGCTAGAAACTAAATTCACACCATGTTGGAAAGTAAATTCACACCACATCTTGATAGAAAGGTAAATTGCATCAATTAAGTGTAAAGACTATTATTTCCAAATACATGTTATTATTTATAATACAAAGTAGTAAATATCATTATCGAAGTGAGGGTCAAATATTGCTAGCTCATTCGATTAAGGTGTGGGTCTCAACAACAAGGCGACTCGGGTTCAATCCCCTTAGGCGTGAGTTAGTTGGGAGGAGACACCAAAAAATATAGCCATGTTAAGGGTTGGTGTGGCCTAGGCCAGGTACAATACTCAGTTGATATCGACGGCTTAGATACCCCTGGGTTGCGGCCTCTCAACCAATGGTGGAAATGTACTAACCCCGAGTGATCAACATTTCTTACATGCACTAAAAATTATTATTAAAGTGAGCACACTTATGAATTTAAGGATTGTAAAATAAAATTCTATATTAATAATTTATGAATTAAAAGTACATTTAAAAGAAAAATTCACACATAACAAGAAGTGAAAAACTATTGAGTTAAAATAGGGTAGTGGATTTAAACCACATGAACATAAACTAGTTCAAGTCATACTTTATAAATTTTAAAACTACAATTTAATTTGATATGAGATCTCATGAAATTGTAGTTTATTCCATCATAATTCAAATTGTTTATTTAATATTCCTCCCCTTGGAATGGAGACGACACTCTCTTTTATACATAATCTTCCTTGAAACAAAAATAACTAATATTAAACGTAAACCCAAAAGATCCTCAAGTGGTTTCAAAATTTTGCTAATAATTAGCAACTCAAAACCAACTATCCCAAGATCTTTGATAACTCATAACTTAACTTATTAATAGTTATAGGATTCTTTGTATACGCAGGATGGTTGATGATGCTCTTACATCAATAGCATAAATGGTGATTGAGAGTAAATTCAAAATATTGAATAACATGGATCTACATTACATGGTTATGCAAAACTTGTTGAAATATTGTAACTTCAAATATTATTCTAAATGCATTTTATTGTTGTAACCTATCGAAGATGTTTTATTCCTCCATCGGGATGTTTCTATTATATATGGTCATCATAGAGTCATGAGTTAAAACCTCCCCTGTAATTCAGGTCAATAGAACCCTCCAAAATATAATATTATATTGTTTTGTGTCTTCCTAGGAGAAGTCGGCCCAATAAGTTTGTTGGGGCCGACATGTTAGGTAAAATGTCGATTGGAAGAAAGAGTATAAATAGAGGAAGTGTTTTCCTCATTTGACACACACACATGTTGGGCACCCTATATGCAAGTTAATTAAAGCCAACATACAGAGTGTTCAATATAAACCGTCAACCCAGGGAAGTCTCTTATTTCAAGGATAATGCGGACTGTATATGCTTTAAACACTAAGTAGATGATGTTGTAAATGAATTACCCTACTTGTTGGAGACATTTACCATCATACACACTCTTTCGGTCAAATTGGCCTAGTTAAACCACTATCCTAAGTTTAATTGACATCAGTGGAGCATTAATTAC
>LPNX010717711.1:499214-572050 GCA_001517045.1 Pseudotsuga menziesii
TTTTCTGAAAATCTCTTGGTGAATATGTCTGCAATCTGCTCATCAGTTGGGCAGTATTGCAAAATGATGGTCATGTCATGCACTAACTCCCTGATATAGTGCATGTGGATCTCTACATGCTTGGTCCTCTACCTAGTAACTGGATCTGTGGAAATATTAATAGCACTTTGATTGTAAAAAAAAAGGACAATGGTCAAAGTACTACCAAGATAAAACTCTGAAAGAATGCCTTGCAACCAAACTGCTTGGAAGCAAGCATTCACCGCTCCTCGATACTCGACCTCTGCTGAAGATAGTGCTATGGCAACCTGATTTTTGTTTGACCAAAAAATGGGGCCACCACCAAACATGAATACATATCCAAAATTAGACTTCCAATCAATAGAATCACCCACCCAATCAGAATCTGTGTATCCAACCAGCTCTAGCTTGGAGTCTGCAGCATAGTGAATGCCGCAGGTCTTGGTTCCCTGAATATACTGGAGGATCCTCTTGGCTTCCTTCCAATGAATATCATGAGGCTTCTGCATATATCTTGATACAACATTCATGTCATAACAAATATCAGGCCAAGAATGTGTCAAGTACAACAAGCTACCAATCAGCTGTCGATAGATAGTGCAGTCCATGGGAGGTGTGATTTTTCCTTCTTCAAGGCTGATCCCTAAAAGGAAAGGGAATGGTGCAGGTCTACATTAAGCCATGTTAAACTTGAATAATAGGTATGCAATTTATTTTTAGTGAGTGACCATAATTCCATCAGAATTTTGCTCAATTTTGAGCCCCAAAAATTGTTTTAGAAGCCCCAAATCACTCATTTCAAAGGCATTGTGGAGAGCAATTTTGATGGCTGAAATGGAGGAAACTGTGCTACCTATGATCAGTAAGTCATCAACATATAAAACAATGATAATTCAATTACCATAATACTTCTGTAAATACACATTTGGATCTGATCTACATCTCTGAAAGTTTTGCGAGAGAAGGAAGGCATCCATCTTGGAATACCACTCTCTTGGGGCCTGTTTTAACCTGTATAATGACTTATTTAGCTTGCAAAGAAAAGATGGATCAGTGATGTAGCCCTCAATATGATTCATGCATATCTCCTCACAAATATATCCATGTAGAAAGGCTAACTTAACATCCATGTGATGCACTTACCAATGCTTGGATGCTGAAATTGCCAAAACAAGGCAGATGGAGTCCATTTTTGCAACCGGTGCAAAGGTCTCATGGTAGTCCACTCCTTGGACCTGAGAGGAACCTTTTGCCACCAGAATTGCCTTATATTTTTAGTTTCTTCCATCAGCAGCAACCTTGGTCCGAAACACCCACTTGCATTGAACCAATTTCCTTCCCGGAGGAAGAGAAACTAGCTCCCAATTAATGTTTTTCTGAAGAGAATTCATCTCTTCATCCATGGAAACTTGCCATCTCGGATCCTTCTGAGCATGGCAGTAGGATTTTGGATCTGAACTAATCATAAAATATCAAGTTTCATATAGCAACTTATCAGAACAAGAGAGCACAATACATGCTCTTTGGAAATCAGATCGGGTTCTCCTTGGATCATCCAGATTTCCAATGTTGTCTCCTGCGGAGGAGAGTGTCTGTCGGGCCCATGTAGGAAGATTATTTTTCACTTCAGGTTATGATTCAGCATATGATTATTGCTGCATACTGATATCAGAAATCATAGGATACAAATCAGGGTCATCACCCCCAATTTTATCATCCAAATATTCAGTAGAATAGGAAGGAAATTCAGCAGTTTTCTCCTTCACTAGTTCCACCTCTTGAAGAGGCTAATCGAACTTGAAAATTCTCTTGACGATGATTTGTTTGGTCTTGATATACAGCAGCTTGAAACCTTTAGATTCATCAAGATACCCAATAAATAGACATTCTATGCTTTGCGGTTGCAAAGCCCTTCTTTTATCAAGCAGAATCCGGGCCCATGCAGTGGACCCAAACACCCGTAGGTTCGACACATCTGGTTTGTGTACGAAGTATGCTTTGAAAGGTTTCTTCCCTTTCATGGATGAGTGTGGCACCCTGTTTTGAATGTATTCTGCAGCATGCATGGCCTCAGCCCACAAATTTGCAGCAAGCTTCTTGGATTCCAACATACAGGTGGTTATCTCCTTGAGAGACCAATTCTTCCTTTCTGCTACTCCATTCTGCTGGGGAGTGTAGGGAATTGAATGTTGGACCTGAATACCACTTTGGGAGCATATGTGCAGCAACTCATTACTGACATACTCTTCTCCATTATCAGATCTCAAGATCTTGATCTTAAGCCCAAAGGCATTTTCGATCAAGGCCTTCAATTCAGAAATTTTTTCACATACTTCAGACTTCTTTTTCAGAAAGAAGACCCATGTGTACCTTGAAAAATCATCAACCCCAATATGCATGTAGCTCGGTTTTCCTTCCCCTGATCGAACTTGTGCTCAGGGTGTTTTCCAATCACACAGCCCTTGCAAATTGTCGTGGTTTCCTTGATGACCGGGAGGCGTTCAACCATCGAGTGTTTCTGTAATTGTTGCAAATATTTGAATTAAGAAGGCCAAAACTCTCATGCCACAACCTACTAACATCATTCCCACGAGTTAGCAGAGCGGTGGGCTTTGCATCCGCAACAAAGTGAGAGAACTCATATGCTTTTGCATGATGGTTTGCAAGGCCTTTAGCAATGAGTTTCCTGGATGCAATTTATGTTATCTCAACATCATTTGGGATGAAAGAAAATCTCTTAGGCACTCCTGTATGTGTCATCTGATAGACACTAAGGATATTTGATGCCAGAGACGATACATACAAAACATTTGAAAAAAATCCATTTTCAAGATCAACAGTACCTTGTCATTCTGAAATGATGGTGGATTCATCTCCCATGTAGATGGGGATGGATTTTCCAGTCTCCAAGGATGAAAAGGAGTCTCTTTCAACCATCATGTGGTTTGAAGGTCCAAAATCAATTAAGAGTGCTTTGGACTTCAAAGTGTTTTCCATGAGGGCATGACCTTTTTCATGATGTGGTTCACGATCTTGCTGATCTCTCCTCCGAAAGCTCTCTAAAATATTGATGTGATTTATCTCAAGGAGATAGGTTGATTCATCAAGCTTATTCTTCATGTAGGCATGTTCAGGGTGGAATCCCTTCCCGCAATAAGAACACTTGACTTTTTCCTTGACATGGTTCCCTTTTCCTTTGTTCTTCCTTGAGCTGGAAGATTCATCATGCTGCTGATTTTCAACTCTAGGCTTAGGAGCATCAAATTTAGTTTTTTTATTCTTTTGCTGCTTTCCTTTACCCTTCAGATATTTGGGCCCCGAGACATGGAGGGCTTGATCACGAGAAGATTGGATGATCCCCATCTGGACAAGCTTTTCATGTTCACTTGTTAGGGACTCAATGAAGGCATTGAGTGTAGGCATCTTCCATCCAGGGGTTGTGAGCTTCCCTGCATGAAATGTAGAAACAAAATTTGAATAATCATCCCCAAGTTTGGAGAGTATGGTGAGGATGAGCTGATCATCCTCCTTCTCCACTTTGCATTGCTTCAAGAGTAAAACAATATGCTTGAACTTTGTGAAGAAATCATTCAGAGTCTCAAAATTGGAGGGTTGGAGAGACATGAGTTCATTTTTGAGCTGGTAAACCCTTAAGTCATCATGCTTTCCATATAGAGTCTCCAATTTGTCCCATATTTCTTCCAGAGTCTTCAATCCCGCAAGATGGAAGAGAAGGTCTCGGGAAATAGAGAGGCACAAGAAACTAAAGGCTTCATCCTTCTTGTTGAAGAATCTTGATTTTTCTATGGTGGATCTAGGCTCATCTTCGGTGTCCATGGTGACTCTAAAAAGTCCTCTGGAGCGTAGCTGAATATCCATATCACCTTTCCATGAGTGGAAATTGTATGGAGTCAAGAGATCTACTAAGGAGGCCATCTAGATGTGTTGGAGTGTAGATGAATATCCATATCACCTTTCCATGAGTGGAAATTGTATGGAGTCAAGAGATCTACTGAGGAGGCCATCTGGATGTGCTGGAGCAAATGCTTCACCTATAGAAACCTGGAAATCAAAACAAAAAGGGCAATGTAAGGTCAGACAGCCTACACATTTTAGGATTTCATCACACCCAACATAGTCAATCAAGCAATCTTGATCAATAATTTCTTTACTTGGGGTATTAAGTGGTAAGCCTTGGCTTCTAGCGCAGTGCTGGATTTTTGAGCTATTGCTCAATTTCATGCAGAAATTTGTCAAAAAGCTTGTTTTTGAGAGATAGAGATTCATCCCACCGTAAGCTTTGATACCATATTAATCTTGTATATTGATCTAGGAACAAAGCATCAATCTCATCAAATATTAATCAACAAATAACTCATGAAATGGTGTAATCAGTCTACAGGAATAGTAGCCACTTTGTATTCACATAAAGAATGAATGATTACAATTACAATGTCATGCTACAGGCATGAATGAAGAGACAATTTGAATTCCTTAGGAGATCATTCTAATTGAATGAGTGAGTCTAGCTTAACTGATTGTAAGCCATGGTCCACACTCAGTTAACCACTGATTAAAACCCCAATTGACTCAACTAACCCTAACTGAAGTCAGAGTGCAATAAATGTCTGAGTCTCAACTGAAAGAGATCATACACATGTCACAGCTCACCAACCATCAAGAGGTAGCGCTACACTAACTCCAATGAACCTCTATGAGGTTAACTGAAGTTGAACTGCACATCAAAAGTTGGTGGAGGCACCCCTATTGACTCCAGTTCATTAAATAATCATTAAATAATATATTTAGTGAGAGGAGGTGCCTTAACTGACCTGTTTAACTAATTGTAACCACCAGTTAGCAATTAGGTGCATTAATATCACCCAGATCACCCCCGGAGTGCTCTAGTTAGCCTCCCCGAATGTAGGAGAAGGCTAAGTTAGCCTCCTTGACTGAAGGTAGGCGTGGGTGAGACTGGATGATGACATTTAATGCTCCATTGATGTCAATTAATGTCAATAATACTTAGGATAGTGGTTTAACTAGGACAATTTGACCAAAAAGAGTGTGTATGGTGGTAAATGTCTCCAACAATAAGAAGAGATATAGAGTTGCATTTATAGATGGACCAATACTTATTTGGACCAAAGGAAAATCAATTGAAGATGCAGTTTTCATTGGTGAAGAAGAGGGAGGATTATATAAACTCAAGGGACATTCAGAAACAACCCTTGTTCATGAGACCAGTATCCCAAGTGAACTATGGCATAGGTTCCTTGCTCACATCAACTACAAGTCACTATCCTGTGTGAGAAAAGTAGTAACAAGCTTACTGGATTTGAAGATCGATCATGAAGGAACTTGCAAAGGATGTGCAAGAGGAAATAATATCAAGAATCCATTTTTGAAGAGTGAAACAAAGACTAAAGGTACGTTGCAATTAATTCATTCAGATGTATGTGGTCCAATGCCCTTCGTATCTTTGAGTGGTTATGAATATTATGTTACATTTATTGATGACTATTCAATAAAGAAATGGATATATTTCTTGAAAACAAATGATGAAGTATTCAAAAAATTTAAGGAATTCAAAGGATTGATAGATAATCATTCAGAAAGAAGAATCAAGACATTCAGAACAGAAAATGGTGGAGAATATACTTCAAAAGAGTTTGAAGCCTTTTTTCAAAGAAGCTGGAATCAAGAGGGAACTAGCCACTCCCTAAAATTCTCACCAGAATGGTGTTGCAGAAAGAAAGAATAGGACCATTATGGAAGTAGTAAAGACAATAATACATGATCAAGATCTTCCTATGCATCTATGGGATGCAGAAGCAAGAACAAAAAACTATGTATAGAATAGATTATCCCATAGTTCCCTTGGATTCAATACTCCTGAAGAAATGTTCACATGAAAGAATCCTGAAGTAAGACATCTCAAAATATTTGGTTGTCCAATATATGTTCACATTCCAAAATAAAAGAGAACCAATTTAGGCCCTTCCAAAAAGAAGGGAATATTTGTTGGATACTGTGAAGTCTTTAAATCCTTTAGAATATACATTCTAGGATTCCATCACATGTATATTAGAAGGGATGTAACATTTGAAGAAGAAGAAACTCTCAAGAGATCCAGAAAGTGCCAACATGAAGAAGTATATTAAGAAGATGTACCTATGAGAAATGTAGTAGCTGCATCCTCCCTCGAAAATGAAACATCAGAGAACCATGATATGCTAGAACCTCAAGAACCTCCCACTATAAATATATCATGGAAGAGAAATCTTGATTGGCTAAGAGAAATTATACAAGAAGGAGAGAAGTATGGAGCTCCATAAGGCTCCACACGAGAAAGCAAGAGTCAAATCCATTCTCCAGTTATGTAGCTTTGATGTGTGATCTTGTAGATCAAGAACCTACCAGCTATGAATAAGTTGTTTAGAAGAAAGAATGGGTAGAAGCAATGACGAAAGAATACCAATCAATAATGAAAATGATGTTTTGGATATAGTTACCAAACTAGAAGGCAAGAGTGTGGTATCTTCCAAGTGGATCTACAAGATAAAGTATGCAGTTAATGGAAGTATTGAGAAATACAATTCAAGGTTTGTGCTAGAGGATTCTCTCAAAAAGAGGGAATTTCTTATGAAGAGACATTTGCACCAGTAGCAAGTTACACTTCCATTATAACCATCATGGAACTTGCATCCATGACGAAGTGGAGTTTACACCAGATGGATGTGAAGACAACCTTCCTAAATTGTGTTATTGAGGAAGAAGTGTACATTGAACAACCATAAGGATTTGAAATTAAAGAAAGATGGACTCACATATGTAAGTTGAAGAAGGATCTGCATGAACTAAAGCAAGATCCTAGAGCTTGGTATGGAAGGATTGATATCTTATTGATGAGCTTGGGCTTTACCAAAAGTAAAGCCGACCCTAACCTTTACTTTAAGGTTATGTATGATGAACCGACCATATTATTACTATGTGTGGATGACTTATTTATGATTGGAAATGAGAAACCGATTGTAGAATGCAAGAAGAATATCGTTGATGAATTTGATATGAAAGACCTTGGATTGATGCACTATTTTCTATGTCTCAAAGTATGGAAGAACCCAGAAGAAATCTTTCTCAACCAAGGAAAGTATGTTGTAGAAAACTTAAAAAGATTTGATATGTTGGATTGTAAATCCATGGCCACACCCATGGATACCATCCCGGAGTTGTTATCTAATGAATCATCATAGTTAGTGGAGATGACTAAGTACAGACATATTATTGGGTCATTGATGTATCTGATGAATACCAGTCCAGATATATGTTTTGTTGTGAACACCCAAGTCAGTATCTAGTTAAACCTAGACATGTTCACTTGATAGCTACAAAGCATGTGATGAGGTACCTAAAAAGTACGGTAGACTTTGGTCTATACTATGTTGGAGATAATGAATACAGATTGTGTGGTTATATAGATGCAGATTGGGTTGGAAGTACCTCAGATAGAAAGAGCACCTTAGGTGGATATTATTTTATGGGATCCACCTTGATCTAATGGTTTAGCAGGAAGCAGTCCAGTGTTGCTCGCAACATAGCTAGAGCATAGTATATAGCATCTTGTTTTGATAGTTGTGAATCCATATGGCTTCGAAAGTTGATGTCAAGTATATTTGACCTACAGTTGGATACCACGGTGGTTCTATGTGACAACCAGAGTTGTATAAAGATGATGGAGAACCCAGTGTTCCATGACAAGTTGAAGCACATAGAAATATGGTATTTTTACATATGGGATATGGTAGAGAAGGGAGATATAAAGCTCCAGTATTTGAGTACTGATGAGAAAGTTGTTGATGTGTTGACCAAGCCTCTATCTCGAGTAAAGTTTGAATACTTCCGTGACAAGATTGGTGTATTTCGAAAAGACCTTCCTCGTAAAGAGGAACACTGATGACAATGTTGTATACTTTCCTCATAAGGAGGAACAATGTTGATGTGGACTATCCTTGAAAGGGGGAGCATGTTGATGATGATGTGGACCCTCCTCTAAAGTCAGAGCAGGTTGATTATGTTGTTGACCCTCCTCGAAAGGGGGACCAGGTTAATGATGTTGCAGTGGGATCGTATCATCCTTGGACATTAGTCCTAAAGTGATCCATAGACTTTTGTCTCTGTGAAAGATGAGAATTGCATCGATCTTGGACTTATGTCCTAAATTTATAGGGATTGACCATCCCGTAAGTGGCTCAGATGAGGATTGCATCATACTTGGACTTATGTCCTAAAGTGATAGGGATTGACCATCCCGTAAGTGGCTTAGATGAGGATTGCATCGTCCTTGTACTTATGTCCTAAATTGATATGTATTGGCCATCCTGTAAGTGGATCATATGAGGATTGCATTATATTGGACTTATGTCCTAAAGTGATAGGGATTGACCATCATGTAAGTGGCTCAGATGAGGATGGCATCGTCCTTGGACTTATGTCCTAAAGTGATAGGGATTGACCATCACGTAAGTGGCTTAGATGAGGATTGCATCGTACTTGGGATTATTTCCTAAAGTGATAGGGATTGACCATCTCGAAAGTGGATCAGATGAGGATTGCATCGTCCTTGGACTTATGTCCTAAAGTTATAGGGATTGACCATCCCATAAGTGGCTCATATGAGGATTGCATCATCCTTATACCTATGTCTTAAAGTGCTAGAGATTGATCATCCCATAATTTGATCATGTGTGTTGCAAGTTATGTTGCTACTGATGATGATGTTGATCGAGAGATCAAGTGTTGCTGTAAAGGATTGAGTGAATGAGTGCTGCAGAAGATGAATATCAAAGATGAAGACTCAGTGTTGTAGAAGATGATGTTCCAGTACTGAATATGTTCCAGTCGATGTTTCAGTTGCTGATGATTGTTGAAAACTTCCAATGATGTGTAGATGTATCACCTTGATGTTGTTGAAGATGTTCTCTCTCCTTGCTCATACAATTGATATTGTTGTCCGTAGAATACCCTTCTTGTTAAGGGGGAGTGTTGAAATATTGTAACTTTGAAGAATATTCTAAATGTATTTTATCGATGTAACCTATCGAAGATGTTTTATTCCTTCATCAGGATGTTACTATTGTATTTAGTCATCAAAGATTCATGAGGTAAAACCTCCGTTGTAAGTTGGGTCAATAGAACCCTCCAGAATATAATATTATATTGTTTTGTGTCTTCCTAGGAGAAGTTGGCCCAGTAAGTTTGTTGGGCATAACCTATTAGGGAAAAGGTCAAATTGAAGGAAGAGTATAAATAAAGGAAATGTCACTCCTCATTTCACACACACACACACACTTCTGTATAGCGCATAGGAGAGAGAGATATCAACAAGGAGAAGGAGCACCTGTTTGGGGATTTATCTTTGTACTTTTGATACATCTATATA
The DNA here is from genome assembly GCA_001517045.1 of Pseudotsuga menziesii. Lineage (NCBI taxonomy): Eukaryota > Viridiplantae > Streptophyta > Pinopsida > Pinales > Pinaceae > Pseudotsuga > Pseudotsuga menziesii. The sequence continues at coordinate 508,678 of LPNX010717711.1, forward strand.
GAGGAAGTTTTGTTGGGTTTTCTTCCCATTGAGGGTTTCCCAAGAAAAATCTATGTCTATCTTGTGAGTGTGTTTCCTTCAGTGATCCTGCATATGCTATTGTTGTGAAATTGAATTGAATACTAATGATATCTAGCTAAGCATATGGAATCTTAACAACACTGGTTCTAAAATAACAAATAGGTCCACAACAATGGTTATGAAGCAAATAGTTGTGTAGCAAGCCAATCCCTTACTCAAAGATAAATACAAATATCATGTATGATAGCATCTATAGAAATTCCTATAAGTTAGGTTCTACAACAAGTTTTGTAGAATATTTCCACTAATGATTCATTACTCCAAACAAATACAAAATAAACTAATTCCCCTAATGTTGATTAAAAAATCAATGAAATACTACAAAAATGCAATGGAAGACACTTGAGCCTATATCATACATACGAGCATTAAGATGGATTAAAATGCATGGTTATAGCTAAGAAAAAGGGTTTATAAATAAGTTAAAAAGATGATAAAAATATGAAAAATACAAGGTCCATCACAGGTAATGGTTGATTTAGATTTTCATCCTTATTTTCCTTCTTCAGATGCTAATAATCCTTCCTTGAATGCCTTGGTTTCCCATCATTCCAACACTTCCTTTTCAACTTGCATCCTTTGGACTTGGATTTGGACCGTGATCTCCCTCATTGACCCCTTTCGCTAGATTTTCCTCTAACAAAAAGGGGTTCATTAGTACATGAATCCAGAGAGGATTTTCACCTCACCTGTTCTCCTCAAAAAGTAGCTACCACATCATCAAATTTCAGAATTCTCGATGATGACTTGGCAATGGTTACCACCATATGATCCCAAGTATTCGGTACGGAACTTAGTAAAATAATATATCTACCCTCATCCTCCACCTTTACAACAACCTATAGAAGCTTGCTGATTAGGGTATTAAACTCATTCAATTGATCCACCACACAATTGAACCCTCCTTGATCCTCGAATGATAAAGTTGTTTTTTTAAGAAAACTTGATTTGTTGTCGATTTAATCTCATATAGTTTCCCAAGTTTCTCTTGAAGGGATTCCATTGTCTTTTCTTTAACAATATTGAACAAGATGGAGTCTTCTAACCAAAGAGAGATTGTAGAAAATTCCTTCATGTCCAAGTTTTTCTAGTCGTCATATGTCATGTGACTCATTTTTTCGCAACCCCTTTTAAGGCTAGGGGTGGGTCATTCTAAGCCAACAAATCCTCCACCTTCATCTTCCATATGGATAAATTATTGACATCAAACCTCTCAATTGCAAACTTGGTAAAACTCCTATCATTTTTGTATCTCCCAATTGTTGAAAACCCTATGCATATGAGTTTTTAAGGCTATGATACTAGATGTTTGAAAAAATATAAATAGAAGTAAACAATAATAACAATAGATTCAACATGATATTTACGTGGAAACCCTGTTATGCGCAAGTAAAACCACAAGGCAATGACAACTTTAATATTTTATTATTTCTTAACAAAGAACTTTACAATGTCTATTTCTCTTTTGTTACAATGTTAGGGGTCACTTCCCTTTAATATAATACATATTAGGGTTCCATAAGGAACCAAAATATACTAGAAGGTTCTAGAAATTCTGGCCTTAGGGTCCTTAGCCATGCACTCATGGAGCCCTAACACCCCACCTCCCCCCATCCAACTACCTTTCATGCCTAGTGCATACAAATCGCACATGGACCTAGTCATAAACTATACAAGATGGATACATGGATATTGACTTCATCTCCTAACATACCTAAGGGGTTAAATAGAATTATATAAAGAAGTAGAAGCAATGGTATGAGATGCATGGGGCAATATAATTTATTTAGAATTGTGTTCATATAGAGGTCTCCTTTTCAAAGAAGAAAGTGAACATTGCTTTCATTAATAAAGGTATTGTTATTAAGATATTTAGTTATTTACAATCCTCTAATATTAAGATATTTATATTCTTTAAGCTATACTATGCTATTTATATTCTAAAATTCTCATTCTACTATTAAGATACATAATGGCAATACATAACACCAACCAATTTGTTGGTTGGTATGTACACTCCCCCAACAATGTCAATGCCAACATCACCTACATTCTAAAATGGGTTTGACTTTTCATACATGGTACCTACATTTTTTATTGGATTTTGGATTTAGTTCATAGTACATGGAATTTTCATGTTCTTTCAATTCTATATTTTTTTTTTCACGTTAGTCTTATTTTTCGCTTCATCTTTCATTGGTAGAAATGTTTTAATACCTTCAGTCTCCCCACATTGAAGCAATCGTAATGGCCTTAAATATCTGTCTTTATAAAGTTTTTGTTAAATAATTTTTGTAACGAACTTTGGTTGAACCCTTAATGATTAACTGAGCGTCCGCTTTAACTTTGGGATAATTCTAATCTTTAACATAATTTAATCTAGAAAATCACATGCAAAAATAAAATTATAATTTAATCAAAAAAATCTCGTGCAAAAATAAAATTATCAATTATAGATCTGCCCTAACCCTAGTAATAGGAAAGCATATTAGCAACATTGGAGAAGTCAAAATCAGCATAGTACAACCTTTTATTTTATTTTATAAATGCCATGTATTTGGAATATTTAATAGCCAATGACTCTAATCGTAGAGTTTTAGAGAAAACAAACATAAACAATTATTATGTGTATAACTTATTAGTCGTAAGGATTAGTAAAATGACATAAAGGTTTATAGTGTGGAAAGTCTTCATAAAATGACATAAAGGCTTTAATGTGAAAACCCTTTAACATGAGAAACATAACTAGAGTTAAATGACACATTTATAATGCGATTTTTTTTTAGTAAAATGATAAAAGGATATATAAAATTAGTGGAAGAAGCATATTATAAATAAAGTTTTACAATGTAAAAAACATTTTTTATAAATAAAATTTTATAATGTAAAAAACTATTTTTAAAAGATTTTATAATGGGAAAAAACTTGGTAAAAAGAAAAACAATGATTTTATAATGTGAAAACAAATTTTATAATGTAAAAAACTTTTTTTAAGAGATTTTATAGTGGGAAAAACCTTGGTAAAAAGAAAAAAAATTTATAATGTGAACAAATTTTATAATGTAAAAAACTTTTTTAAGAGATTTTATAGTGGGAAAAACTTTAGTAAAAAGAAAAAAAATGATTTATAATGTGAAAACAACTTTAACCACACTAAAATTACATAAAGGCTTATTGTGTGAAATTTTTTTGATTTATAATGTGTAAAACATTTGATGGTTGTGGGAAAAACTAATTGTTGTGTTACTCATGAACACAACTTGTATAAGTCATGTCATAAAACTGGTGGAATAATTTATCATTTTGTTGGTTGTGTAATGAACACAATTCGTATAAGTCATGTCATAAAATTGGTGGAATAATTTATCATTTTGTTGGTTGTGTAATGAACACAATTCGTATAAGTCATGTCATAAAATTGGTGGAATAATTTATTATTTTGTTGGTTGTGTCATATGATAAGATAAATAATTATTTTATGCTTAGTATAAAATGGAAAGGGGATAAAATAAGTAATTATTTTGGGAAATATGTATAAATGTTTGATTTATATCTTAGAAAAGGGTTGATAATTAGATTAATAAGATTATTAAAAAAAAATTAACAAAAACGGTTGAGGATATTTTTATAAAAATGTTCAATCAAAAGTTACATGGAACTAGGTACAGACTGTTTCTAAAGGCGAACCTTATCTGTGATTCTTTGTTCCAATGTTCATCCTTTACCAGCTTATACTTCTCATGATATTTCCCTAATATATGACGACTATATCTCCTAACAATCTGCCCAAGTAAGAAAACAAAGAAACAAAACATTTGCAGAAAGAAAGTGAGGTCGTTATTAAGGTATCCAATTTCTCATGAACACCTTTTGGTCGCAGACTAGGACACCACATTCTAGATCCACACCCTTATTAGCCATTATGTCTTCTTGTTGGTTGGTTGCTCTTAGCAGATGGAGGAAGTTAATGGCTTTGTATTTATTAACCATGCATTTTAAAATGTGATGTGTCTTGGTCACCGACCTCTTTCAATTCTTCAACAGGTTCCTTGCTTCCATGAGGACCATCGTCGAGTCTCCAAGGACCACCAAATCCTCAATGCCAAGATTCCTTGCAAGCTCCAAACCTTTAATTAGTGCTAGCCATTCGGCACCATTGTTTGTCTTCTTCAGATTCCTCAAGAATACTCTTTAATCTTGTTTCCTTTTGGATAAAAAATGACTCCACCTATCGGCCTGGGGTTGCCTTTCAAGGCTCCAGCAAAGAACAAGGAACTACAACCAAGTTTCTTGCACCAATTATTGAAATATTCATAATTCATTCTTACATGCCAATTATGGGATTTTGGTCTTTTTCTTGACTAGTTCCAAGGGACAGAGGAAGAGATTCCCAGTAGACCAGAAGCCCAAACTCTTCCTGCTGTTGTCAGTGGTCCTTTGTTGATATTGGCCATTTTCCTCATGGATAAAGCCTCCACCTAGAGTTCCTTTGCAGAGGCTATGACTTTTCCCGAGTTGTTTTTTTTCCTCAAATATCTCTTTGTTTCTAGTTATCCAAAGCTTCCAGGAAATGTATTTTGGGAGGGCTTCCCATGCTCTTACAAAGCCTAGCTTATTATAGAGGAATTCCTGATAATAGTCCTTCTAGTATTCAAAGAAGTCACTCAAATTTGTTGGCATCGTTATATCTATGTTCAGATCTTTGAAAACTCACTGCCAAACTTCCTGGGAGAACTTGCATTCGGTAAATAAGTGTTCCAGGCACTCTTTTGATTCTTTGCACAGAATGCATCTCATGGGACCTTCAATGCCTCTTTTCCTCATATTCTCTGCTGTCAACGTTTTCCATTAAGCTAGGGTCCAATAAAAAAAATATTTTTGGTAAGTCGTCATTGCACCAGATTTTTCCCCATTTCTTGTTGTCGTTGTGATTTTGGAAACCAGCTGCTTCCCGATAACCATGTTTAACTTCATATACACCATTCTTTCCCTAGCCACGTCCATCTGGCAAGCAATGGTGAACTGGGGTTGAATCATGCAGTAGAGAGAGTAAGGCGTTGTAGTCTAGGCATAGATTGTCTGGAAGATCCAAGTCTGATCAGCCGTCCCATCTTCCACGACTCGTCCATTTTGAAAGATCGTAGAGAGTTCTGATATTTTCTTGCTCCATCCATCGCTTTAGCTATGCTAATTCTTGTGTGAATTTAACAGGAGAGGCGCGACCAATATTATCAACCCATATTTTAGCCTGTTTTCCACTTCCAGGGATCTAGTAGATTTGGTCCTATATGATGTATGTCTCCTTCTTGCACAACTCCCAAACATGTGTTCCTTTCCTACTTTGGTCAGTTGCTTCAATGCATCTTTTCCTATCCCCAATCATGTATTTTTTTTTGGAGAATCTCCTTCCAACATGTTCTTTTTCCTATAACTATTCTCCATAGTATTTTGGATCCCAGAGCTAGGTTCATCTTATTTGGGTCTCTGATTCCTGTACCACTGCAGTTTTTTGGGTTGCAAACAATATTCTAGTTCACTTTATTGTTTTGATTTCCTCCTTGCCAAAGAAATCTTCTAATTTCTTTTGTGATTTCTTTCATGGTTTTTTTGGGTGCTAGGGAGATCGAACAAGTGTAGATGGGGTAGGCAAAGAAAATTGAATTGATGAGGATTAGCTCACCGGCAGGGTTAAGCCATCTCATACCCCAGGAGGTGATCTTTTTTTTAATCTTGTCAACCATAACTTGCCAGTCAGCAGCTCTTTTCTTCCCTTTGAAGATCGGGATCTTGAGGTAGTTGAAGGAGTTCCATTCTGCCTTGCCTTCAAACCCAAGGGTTCTTCCACTCCTTTCCAGGGTGCCTAGTGGACAATTCCAACCATATACTTTGGATTTTGTAGAGTTCAATTTCCCATCAGAGGCTTTTAGAAAGGTGGATAAGGCACCTTGAAATATTTCTGCAATGATAGTAGATGCACCCCCTAGCAAGATAGTGTCGTCAGAAAACTGTGTGTGATTGACAGCTTTGACTCCATTAGCTATCCTAAATCCTTTTAAATCACCAAAGTTTTGCAAGTTTTGGAATTTTTTGCTCATTGATTCAGCCACCAAGAGATAAAGAAAGCGGGACAATGGGCAGCCATGTCTGAGGCCCCTTGTTTCCTGGAAGAACTTGGTGGGTCTACCATTTACAAGTGGAGCAATCCAAGGACTATTGATACATGCTTTAACCCATCTAAAAAATCTTGTGGAGAAACCAAACTTAGACATAATTTCGAAGAGGAATAAGTGATTTACTCTGCCAAATGTGTTGGCCATGTCTAGATTAATAGCCATGACTTGTTGCTTTCTTTACATGCTGGAGTGGATATATTTCTGCACTATAATGATGTTGTCAAGTATGTGGCGCCTAGCTACAAAACCTCATTGTGATTCTGATATGAGACGACCCACATTGTTTTTCATTCTACTTACCAAAATTTTCGAGAAAATATTATATGAGGTATTGCATAGTGATATTGGCTTGAAACGATCCAACGATTGAGGGATTTTTTCTTTAGGAATTAATGATAGGAAGGATGAGTTGGTGTACCCACTAAACTTGTCCTTTTTCTAGTCCAATTTAACATTCTTTCCATATCTTCCTTTATGATGTCCCACGCTGCTTTGTAGAAGTTTATGGTGAAGCCGTCTATTCTAGGCTCTTTATCAGCTTGAAGAGACCATATTGCATTTTTTTATATCAAATTATAAGATTGATTTTGATAGCTCTCTATTTTCTAGGTCGGTTATGAGCATTGGTATACTGGAGAGGAGATCTACTTGAGCTGTCAGATCAGTCTCCTCGATGTCTGTGTATAGGTCTCGAAAGTGGTTGAATGTGTGGTCTTTTATTTCCTCCTACCCTTCAATCTTTTTCCTGTTTTTGTCTTTTAGTTCTTTGATGACGCTATAGCTCTGTTGAGCTTTTGTTTTTTTATGGAAGTATTGTGTATTGTTGTCCCCTCCTTTTAACCATAAATATCTGGATTTTATTCTCCATTCATCTTCCTCATGCCTTGCAACATTTAAATTATTTGTATTCAACTCCTTTTCCTGGTTTAGGATCATGGGGTTTACCTCTTTCGTTTCCATCCATGTGTGAAGAGCATCCAGATCTCCTTGAAGCCTTGTTTTCAAATGCCTTGGGCTCTTGTGATCATGTTTTACCTAGTTATTAATAACAGAACGCACACATCTTAATTTTTATTCCCATATGTAGTTGGGCGATCCCTAACATTACAGATTCCATGCATTTTTAATTATATCAATGATTTTTCCGTCTTGCATCCAAATCAATTTGAAGCAGAATGGGACTGGCCCAAGATTTGCAGGTGATGTTAAAGTCAGGACAATAGGCTTATGTGTCAAAACCCCAAATTTTCACAAAAATTTAAAATTTTGAAAAACATAAAATGCTGAGACTGCGGTTTACTAACAACTAACAGTTAACTATAAAAGAAACAGTTTCCAGATTAGTTTATACATAATCTTGATTATAGCATTCTACTTTTTGATACAAGGTTAGGTTTAACTTGTGCAATAATTCTTCTTTCATTTTGAAGATGAGTTTTTATTTACAACAAGTAGGTGGAACTGTCTTTGGATTTCGGGGCTTACTTAGCGTTTAAGCTAACACAGAAAGATTACTTGTTCTTATAGGTTTTACAGGTATGAATGATCGAGTAACGTCTTTAATTTCATAAAGAATCCAACAATATTTCTATTTGCAAAATAATAAGCTTAGTAAATAAGCTGTTATATATCAAGCTACTTCTGTGAGGTAAAACAAGTAGTTTTGTTTCTTTCAATTATTTTTGCAAACAAAGTACATGTAAATGAGTTTCTTTCTTAAATGTAAGTAGCAACAGTAAATACTTTCCTTGGTTCACAACTTGTGATCTTTGTTGTAAGTTACTTCTACTTTAGAGCGCATAACCTGTAATGCTATAATAATTGTCTGACAGTATTATACATTATCAACTTATAGTATTAGTATAACCAACTGGTTGGTATTTATCTTCTGAAATGAAGATTACTATTTATAAAGTTCTAAACATTACAGTGAAACATGTAGTTCTAAGGACTTAGATTCTAGTGGGATTATTCCCATTATGTTTCTTATTTTTCTATAATACTTCTCTTGCATTAAGTTACTACCTCAAACAGTTTACTGAAGTGGATGTTTTAGAGAAAGATCAACTTCCCACACCGTGCTAAGCATCTGAAAATCCTAAATCCATTTGACTAATCAAAGGCACAGTGAAAAATATTAGTACACACTATGTTTGAGAAATATAACCAAAAGCTATTAAATCTCGTTGACCTGAGCTATGTAAAAGGATTTATAGAAGTGTTTTCTTATTACGCTTAGCCAACTCATAATTTTGCCACCAACTGTTTTATTGGTTTCTATCAAACTCTCAAACAGGCATAACCTATCTTGTTTATTAGACATACAAGTTTAGAATCAAATCAAAGTTATAAACCAGTAACATTAATAGAGTTCATGATTCTACTACCACTATGTTGTGCAAATTTATAATGTCACAACATAACTGTTGATAGAAACAAGATTAGCCAGGCATAGACTATAAGGATTATGATATAATGAATATTATAGTTTGCTAGGTGGTTAAAAAACCTTTAACTTGGTATCTCCCAAAGTATCATATGATTTCTACACAAACAAAGTTACGATAAGCACAAGGCTTACCAATATTCATAAATGTAATATCGATGCTATGATGAAATGGATATATGGTTAACGATAATCTAAAGCTTTCACGCATGAATTACTTTGAGCAAACTAAAGTTAATAATGTTGCATCGATTGCTAGGTCAACGTATAGCTTAATATGGATAAACATGGTAATTATAAAGTTCACGTTATAACTTTGATATTGTAACAGAATGAGGCATTAGAACCACTCGATTGATTGGTTTCAGAGTAAGGTTTTGTATTATAAAACATAGGTATACAATCATCATAGTTCCGAACTACATGATGACCATATCTTAAACTTGTCAACGATCCAAGAGTTCATGGTTCTATGCCTAAGCTACAACATGATGATACATATATAAGATCATGGAACTTTATAAATGTTTGAATGAATATCAAACTTGCATGAATGTTCACATATTATAATATAAATCATTGTAAATCATTGCATGCAGGTGACTATTGCGATGACCCACTGCATGGTTAAAATTTAAGTGACCACGTGGTTTCTTCTCGGCCAAGTGTTGGAAGTATAAAAGTCGTTGTAACCCTATTCTTTATTATTCACCTCCGTGGTTCTCGGGCCTTCGGGCTGCTCTGCAACTGTTTCCATGGCTGCCATGTTACCCTACTATTTAAAAGATGAGCTCTGAGTCCTTGTTTAAATTGTTTCAGTTTCCCTTCTTCATTCTCAGACTCTTGTTGTGCACTATGAGTTTTACCTTTGCATGAGTTTGTAGAGAGCCGTGACTTAAGGCTTACGACCTGGCCTGTGAGTGGCTTCTAGCTCGTTCCTCCGTGGCCTGCCTACAGGGATAGTTTAAAAAGTTGCTTGCTGCTGTTACAACTTTGTCCTCGTTGTAGGGTTTCGAGAGTGTTGTTCTCATGCTTTGCATTGTGGTGACAGTTCCAGCTTTGCTGTCTAGTCCTTGCTTGGTTGTTGCTCAAACTTCTTCTTGCTGTTGCTAGCAGTGGCATGTGCATGCGTCTATATCGTCTCTGTCACAGGGAGTACGAAGGTTTGTCTCTTTGTCTCGCTGGTGGTGGTGCTACTGTTTCTCAGTGGCTACATAACTTTCACTTCCAGGTACGAAATTACTTTTAAAAAGTTTCAAGACTTAAACCTTAATTTAGTATACAGTATGAAGCACATTTTAATTATCGTGGTTTCTCCAATGTTGCAGGTAACAGTTCGCACCTCTCTTGGCAGCTAGAACATTCGAGTAAAGGCCAGCACTCTGGCTACAGGTAAGCCTTGGTTAACCAATGGCCTTCCATGCTTGTTCAGTCCTTAAGGAACATTTTTCGGTTGGGAAGTTACAACCTGCTAGTTACCCTTCATGGGTTACTGTTCTTCGGTCTACTTGTTTAGTTTTTTTGTTAAACCCTTGCTTCTAGCAGGGTACTACGGCTCAAGCCGTGACTTGTAAATGTTGTTTTACTTGTTTTTGTATACTGTTATGGTAATATATCTTGCGGCCTTTCAAGCCATACTCTGATTAGTTCTAAAGCATAGAGATTATCTCTTTTGAGCTCGAACTCAGTTAATTTTTATGCTCTTAATGTAATTTTGTAAACTAGGGTTTTTACCCTTATTTGACGGTGTAATAGAAATATTTTACTGTTTAAATTTTTCTTGCATTAATGGTATTATTATAATTAATCTGTTATTCCATCCTATTATAATTATTTATTTACAAGCTCGGATATTCGAGCAAGGGTTTTTCCTGTAGGTCACCTGTGTATAAAATAATTTCTTTATTTTATTCTTTAAGTTTTAGTTGAATAATAATTTTTAATGTAATTATTGTTACAGGTATATAGTGTTATATTTCCAATGTTATCTTTCACTGTGATTAAAGGACTGTAATAATATGCAATAGTTTTATTGTTCAAAATAATAAATAATTCAGAACCTTGGATTATTGTTTAACTGATTATTATTTACAATGTTAATGCTATGAGGGTTTCGAATCTGTACTTTCTTTTATAATTAACTTTTGTTTATATTATTTAAAGCTTTTAATTCTTTTATAAATAACATTATCCAATGTTATTTACCATCGTATTCTAATTGTTTCACTGAATAAAAAATATAGTTAGGTTTATAATTATTCTGTATTACCATGTTCTACATTGTTGTACAAAATTTATTTATAGAAAATAACTATACTAGTATTACCCTACTTGAAATATGAACATTTGTAGATATAGTCAGATAATACGAACAATAGAATAAACTATGTAAAACAACTTTATTCTTTCTTCACAGAAATAAATGAGTGCTTTATCTAAGTTAATTCTTTTGCCTCTGTTACAGGTTAATAGTATAATATTACAGAATAAAGTACTGCATAAAAGTAATGACTTATTTATTTGAATAACTTGATAATGTAATAACCAACTGTCTGTAAAGCATTTGGCTATTTCTTTTTCTAGCATTTTTACAACAACAATCTAGCTAACAATAAACTTACTAACAGGGTATTGTTCTTCTCTGATAACAACTACATACAGAAATAAATTATTCCAATATTCTGAAATACATAATAACTCTATTCATTCCAGATTTCTATCATATCCTTCATCTATTTTAAAAATATACTACCTGTGCTAGAGTACGGTCTAGTCCATTCTAGACGTGGAAAAACATAGGTCAGGATTATTTTTCATCAATTACATATTCAATATTTCAAATAACTAAAGGATTACAATCTCTATCAGTTCACTACTAAACATTTAATCATTCATTAATCATTCAGTCTCAGATATAAACTTTTAACACAGTAAAATAAAAGACTGTAGAACCTGTTTAAGCTAGACAACAACAGCGTTGGGAGGCCGTTCCTCCCTACCAACTCCTGGACCCCCGAGCCTATTCCTGGTCTCCTTGGTTGTGAACTGGTGGAGAAAGCAACAAAATACTAGTCCAATGACTCAGTAATCACTCTGCGCTCAACAGTAAGATCCTTCAGCTGAAAAGCTGCACTAGATCACTTTCTGTAGTTTACCCCTCAAACACCTTCCACAAAGTTCCCTTCCCAATGAAATCCTCTGAAGTACATTCACCTAAATGAACACTTCCTTGGAATGAGCAGCCTCAGCTCTCTTCAATGGGAATTTTTATTAAGATTGCGTAGGTCTTTTTGGGTTAGTTGTCATTAATTGAGCCACCTGCTCTGACCCCACTTTCTTGGGGGATCATGACCCCAAATGTAAGAAGGTTTCCACCTGCAACATTGGAAGTGTTTGAGGATGCTACCACTTGTCTATTTGCTCTCCACCTAGTCTCCTCCACCAACTTGACCAGTAAACACTCTTTTAACAACTCTCCCAAGATTTTGTCTCCACTTTTATTTATTTATAATTAAAATATTCAAAATTACATTCAACATCCTTGACTCTGCCGAGTCATCAATTACAACTTAGCATAAAATTTAACATATTGTCTTGAAATAAAATCAAATATGATAATATTATTTTTGCAAAATTGGGGCATGTGACATTATGATCCGAGACTGCTGAGGGGAGATTGAAAGAGTCTAGAAGAAGGTCTTGTTGAAGGAAAGTAGCGCTTAACATAAATCTATCCAGTCTGTCCACAATATGACCTACTCCAACTCTTTTGTTGCTTCAGGTGTACCTCCCATTCTTCAATTGAATATCCCACATATCTAGATTTGAGATCAAATCCTCCATCATCTCACCAAATGGATCTCTTACTTTTGTTCCTCCCCATTTCTCCAGCTGTGATTTAGTGGTGTTGAAATCCCCAGCTATGATTAGGTTTTTTCCTTGCAGGTCTTCAAGAACCTTTGAAATATCTTCCCAAAAGATTACCTTCTCTCTATAGTGTGTTGGTCCATATGCATTACAGATGTACAACGAGTTTGCATAATCCTTTTCCTAGATTTAGGTGAGAATCCATTGTTGGATTTCCATCATTTATTTTATTGAGAATTTGTTTGAAATTAAGGCGGTTATTCTCCCAGAGGCTCCTTTGGAGATTATAGCCTTACCATGGTAATTTTTCTAGATTCGAGAGAGCGCCATGATCTTCACCTTCGGAATTTCTATCTCTTGGATTAGCAGTATGTATGGCTTTTCTATTTTTATTATATATTTTATTTCTTCTACTTTGGTTGAGCCTCTCAGGCCCCTGCAATTCCAAGAGATGACTTTCATCATTTCTTAAGCGATTGAGATCCTGCTCGAGATATGCCATCCACTTTTGTCCCTCCCGGGCTTGGGTATTATAGGAGATTTGTTTCTTCAAGGCTTCGTTGTATTTCCATTTCTATCTCTCTTTCTACTTCCTGTTCTCTATGGTATCATTGTGATTTTATTCCTCTTGTGTTCAGGTGCAGCGCTACATCATGCATTTCCTGTGAACTTTATGGAGGTGATTGTTCTAGGGAGAAACTCTGATGTGTTACTTTGTTGTGTTTTACCATCTCTTCCCAGGATCCCCCTGTGTTGCAGACCCTTCAAATTCTTTTTCATTCCTGTCATTTTAGGACACAAAAGAGGGATACTTGTAGCTATTGGGGCCTCTTCTTCTTCTACTTATGTTGATCTAGTTTCTGAGGATGAGATCTCTTCCTATTCCATATGAAATGTCTGAAATTGGTTGTTAGCCTAGGTATATTTTCCTTCTTGTGGATTTTCCTTTCTTATCGTTGGCTATGATCCACTTGATATTGGGACTGGTGAGGGCCTTTTCCTTCCCCTTTTGGCCTACTGCCATCCGTCATATTGCTTTTTTTTTGGAACTTCGTGGACTGCTTTTGGGAAATTTTCGACAAAATGGCCATATTCATGGCACTTCTTGCACTTGAAGGGTAAATTCTTGTAATCTACTTTCTGCATGTGCTCTCATCTGTCTATGTATAGGTTTACTAATTATGGAATCCCTTTTTCCAGATCTACTTTCATGCATATCCTTGCATAGGAAAACAACGGACCCTTTGGCTCTGCTTTGTCGATGTAGTTCCCAAGGGATTTCCCGATTGCTTGTAGAGTTTCATCATTCCAACAATGCAATGGTAGGTGGGGCAAGCGAACCCAAACAGGGACCACTGGTGGAATGTAATTTTTTGGATCAAAGAATAAGCTCCATCGGTTTAAGTATAAGACATGGGGGCCCATGAAATAAGGTCCGCTCCTAAAGATGAGGTCTCTATATTCTTTGTTTTCAAATAAGAAGGTGAAAAATACCTTTTTGCAAAAGCAGTGTTGTATTCCACCTGTAATCAAGGGCATCCAGTTCTTGTTTATCCATGTGTCCACGGTTTTTGGCCATGGCCAAATTACTGTGAATTTCCCTATTGGTCCTTTCTCACTCAGTGCAAGGGCTTTTAGTCTTGAAGCTGTTGACATGATATGGATTCTAGGTGTTGCAGCTCACTTGACAAAGTTGCCATCATTTGTTTCTAGGTCAGAGTTAGGAAGGGAGGGTGTGGAAGCCACCAGAGCTCTGAATGTTGCATCTAGGTTGCGCCTATGTTCTTCCGGACTTAAATCTGAAGGAGGATCCATTCTAGGAACCAACCTCGAGGGGATCCAGTGCCAGTATTTCCAGTCAGGATCTCACCACTTCAAATAGGTTGATCCTCAGCAGTATGACCAACCTGACAGCCACCGATCCATAATGTTTGTCTTGCATAGATTTGCCCCATCTTCTTCTGTGATACCAGGAAACGATGGATCTGATCAAGTTCAGATCCAATACTCTACTCTTGGCTTTGGTTCAGTCACTCGACATCATTTTCCTTTTATTCAATTCTTAATGTTATGGGGTTCTTTTCAATGTCATCATAACAAACCAATGAGATTATTAAATTTTGATAATATAGGTTTGTATATATATTGAGTTTGTGGTTGGATTAGTCTTATGTTGCATATAGAATATTATATTTTAGAAAAAGGGTTTATAATCATACTAGTAAGACTATTAAATTTTGATGATGTAGGTTTGTAGATATATTGAATTTGTGGTTGGACTAGTCTTATGTTGCATATTGAATATCAGGTTGTTGAGACAAATGATTTGTGGACTCAATGATGTATCTAGGTCTTGTAGAAGTGGAGGGAATGGTTCCTTCCACATACTATTTAGAAATCCTTTATTGGCTCTTATATAAGAAGAAGAGAAGGTATACATGTTTAGAATGTGTCTTATGTATGTGCATAAGCACATTAGGTTAGGTGTTTAGGTGTGTGGCTTAGGTGGATTACATGGATTATGTTAGTATCAACAAAACCTTCATATGATAGAAAGAGTGCATAATTATTCGAAAAAAAAGCAATATTTAAATGATGAAAGGAACTATCACCCACATACTATTTAGAAATTTCTTCTTGTATCTTCTATAAGAAAGAACAAAAGGTTGACATGTTAGGTGCATGTCTTAGGTGTGTGGATAAGTAAATTATATTAGGTGGTTAGGTGTGTGGCTCAGGTGCCTTAGGTTAGTTTCTTAGGTGGATTGTATGGATTACATGGATTCAGTTAGTCTCAACAAAACCTTCACATGATCGAAATAATGCATAATTATGATAAAAAACTTAATATTTAAACAATAGAAGGAACTCACCCACATACTATTTAGAGATTCCTTTTGTATCTTCTATAAGACATAATTGAAGGTGGACATGTTAGGTTAATTTATTAGGTATGTGCATAAGTACATTAGGTTAGGTGGTTATGTGTGTTGCTTACCTGGTATAGTTTAGTTTATTAATTGGATTACTTGGATTAGATTAGTATCTTAAGTGACTTGGGTGTGTATGTTAGGATTGAAACTTTCAAAATTATGTATATCTTATAGTGTCATCAGGAGGGTTAAAATACTGATACTTTAACTCATTAATATATCATGTGAACTATATAAGCAATTTATCTAATGTCAATTATCCATCCAAGTCACATAGCATGTGAGAATCAATTCACCATTGAGATACAGATCTAGAAGGAGCTCAAATAGAGAAGGAAAATTATAAGAATACTCAATTTTAATAAGTTAATCAATTTATTAAATAAGATCTATTACATATCCATAGTTGTTTTCTTTTGAACTTCATCAAGCTCATCCAATTCAATATCTGACTCATGAAGATCAAAATTTCTATCCAACCCTTCATAATCATTATAAGGATTGTTCATAACAACATTAGGTACGTCTATCATTGAATCATCACAATATAATCATCATCACCAAGATAAAGCATAGGATTTGAGGCAATGATTGTATGGTCAACTTGATTTCCCTCTTCACCCAATTAGTACACTACTTCATCCTTCGATGCATCTTATTCTTCTTCATTAACATATTCTTGAGGAAAAATATACTTTATAGGCCTTCTTCTTGGATCAAATCTAACATCAAATGACCAACCTGCTCTACTTGGTACTTGTTAACAAAATTCCTTCTCACATTGAGTTCGAAGTACATAGGGATGCCTATTTGGATCGCACCTAGTAGTATTAATCATGGTAAATCCATTTTCATGTTCAATAACGTTCCTTTCATCACCTTGTAGCGACAATTTGTACCACCTTACCTTAAAGAAAACCACTTTAAAGGATTTAAAATCTATATCCATTATGTCTTCCAAATAGCTATAGTACCTTAAATCTGATATGATGATATGCCAGTCACCCCTATGATAAATATTACTAACGTGGAAAATTGCAATGATCCCAATGTCACATGTTTTCTTCTTATCATCCAATTGTTTGATGTGATATTTTCTTCCATTACACCACATAGGTTGATGGTGTTTCACCTGTATGCTTAGCATGTTATAAATGCATGGGCATGAATTGATAAATATATGTGTAAGATAATTTAAGGGACAAAAATAAACACAACAATGGGATTTGAAATATAAAAAGGAAAGTAAAATATTGCTTACATTTCTATCTTTTGCACCATATGTTAGATCAATTTCCTTTTGGTTCAGATTTGTATCATTATCCACAAAATATTTATGATCAACTTGAACACCCTAGTTCATGACAAGGTATGAAAAACTTATTTTTATCATTCTATCCATATCTTCATCCAATCAAGATTATTTGCAATGTCTAAATGAATTGGATCCCACTCTACACCACCTGCATGAAGGAAAAAAACAAAATTATTGAACCAACCAAGCGTCAAAAAATATGTACGAATGTATTAAATATAATAAAATCTATTACCTTTCACTTTTCTGCATATACCTTTCCCTAACAACATCTTATCATCAAATTTGTTGGTGGAATTGACATCCCAAATGAGAGGAACATTAAAATCGCCCGCTCCTTAGGGAAAATACTCACTAAAATATATAGTCGATTGATATACCATATATCCTTCAACATTTGAGCCCTGAGCCCTCTGGACGTGATATTTGTCTAAAAATCCTTCAATGTTTTCAAGTGCCTCTCCACCAACCACAATAACTTTGTGTGTATGGTCCACACATTTTAATATCCTCCACTAGGTGTATGAGTTAGTGTTCGTGTGCATTAAAAAATCTTACAGGTAGATAATATTTAATTTCACTCATTAGGTGGGGAATTCCTTTCTTCCAATACTTGATATCATCTTTATGGGTTTTTGTAGATCACAACCACCTACAAGTGCAAATAAATTTAATTGTGCCAACGTTAAAATATATAATGCCAGCAACACAAATACTAACAAGTTCTACAACTAGTTTTTCAATTATAAAATTTGGCATACCTCGTGTACTTGTCGAGCTCATATATAACTTGATTTATCTCATTGTCAAAGTTTTTTGGGAGACATAGAGGTAGAACATATTGCAACAAGGAATTAAGCATTATCATTTAACTTTTATTAGAACTGAACATGTATTACTAACAAATAATGTATAAATCATAATATAATAAAGATTGTAAAATGTCAAACCAAAATCACCTTGATTTGTTAATATATTTTTAATGTTTGAAGCACAACCAATGGAAATTCAATATTAATAAGCATGGAAGATTGATTGGATCCATGATGTTAACAATGATTCAAATTGTGTGCAAGCTTATGGATTTGCACTGTGTAGAAATTTAGAAGTGACTGATGTGTTTCGGGTGGAACCTCCACCCATCATTAGGATCATTCGAAGCTATGTCGCGATAGAAAATAAGAGGGCAGTAGAGTATATATAGAAAATTAAAACTAGTCATTAATTATAAAATTTATAGATAAAAATGTTTGGGGATACAATTGTTTTCCCACATGAACAATGGATCTACCTTACTCATTTATTCACTACTCTTTGGAGAGGGTGTTAATTGAGAAAATATAGAAAAGTAAGCATTCATAACATATAAATAAATAAATTAGTAAAGTAATTAAAATAAGAATAAATAAAATAAAAATAAGAAAAACCTAGGGTGAAAAAGTAAGAAATAAAGAGAAGTGAATAAATGAGTAAGGTAGATCCATTCTTCATGTGGAAAAAAAACGGTATCCCCAAACATTTTTATCTATATTTTTTATAATTAATGACTAGTTTTTATAATTAACGACTACTTTTAATCTTCTATATATACTCTAATGCCCTCTTCTTTTCTATTGTGCCATAGCTTCGAATGATCCTGGTGATGGGTGGAGTGTCCACCCGAAATGCGTCGATCACTTCTAAATTTCTACACAGTGCAAATCCATAAGCTTGCACATAATTATTTAACACCGTGGAAACATTCATGCACCAAATGATTTAAATGGTTCATTGAGTTGGATTCCTCAATGGAAATAATAACTTTATAAATTTTGCCCTTGTTATTTCTTCCCTCTATAAGTTTCCAAAAGTATTATGTGATATTCTCTCCCATATGTATTGTGTCAAACAAATGAGCTACTTGTAGTGCTCATAGTATGGAAACCAACTGAATTGGATAGAGTATTGTTTCAAACCTCACCGAATCTCACCGTGATAAATTTTGAGAAACATCAAACATGGAAGAATTTTTTGATAAAGTAAACAACAAAATATAAAAAATAATACAAGTGACAAATACCATGAACATAACTAAAACCAATTACTTACCATGACTCTTCTCAAATGCCCTTTTCCATGGTTGATGTATTATTCTTCATGGTTTGTTTCCACTCTCTTACTTCCCATTAAAGATATTTGTTTTGGTAATTCGATACCTATTATCCTTGGGGTGCAATTGACTAAAATGCTGTACATTTGCTTTCCTAAACTTGTTGAACATCTATATATTATTCTTGGAACCCTTTGTTTGAATCCCTACAAGTTATATAATAGTATTAATATAATGTCAAAAATATAAAATAAAAAATCAATATTGAATGATATATAGAGTTACATTACAAAAATACATACCACAAAAAATTGAAAGCCCAATTGCATCATGAATTGTCCATGTAATATTCCATGGAATTCAAATTGTTTTTTTCCATATTTGTTTGGAGATTTATTACATATTCATTTTGGCCCATAGTTTTGAAATTTTATCTACAATAGGTTCAATATATAAATCCATATCTTTAACTTGGATATTACCTAGTTATTAAAAAATTAATATACATAATTAATTTACCATACATGCAAAAATGTAAAAAAAATATAATGAATTACTTATATGTTTTTAACAACCTTAAATATAAGTACCTAGAACAATTAATGCCAACATGATGTGCTCCCTCTTTATTATCATACATGGAGGAAGGCTATTGTTTATAACAAAAATTGGCCAAGCAAAGTAATTTGTTCTAAGCTCTCCACATGGATTGACACCCTCAAATTCCATTGAAAGCCTAACAATACAAGGTTCTTATTTAAAAATGGGCCATCCATCCTTGATGTATCTAAATGTAGAACCATTTCCAGGCATTCTAATGACACCCTCTGCACTTCTCTATCATGCATGATAATCTATCAATTGTGCTATGTTTTTTTCTCATCAACAATTGTTGGAGACGTCAAATTATCGAGATATAATAAAGAACTTTGTAGGAAACCTTTTTGTTAATTGATTGGTACAATATATACTAATTGCACATTCAAGGCATTCATTTTTTTTGCATGTTGTTCATAATATATAATAAGATCATTAATAATTCATAAATTGAGTTACACATGGAACACATTTATCTATATCATGTGCAAGGTGTAAAATATTTGATGGTGGTAGAAGAATATCACCTAACAATCTACAAGAAAAATTAAATCAATAGGTTCAGAAATTAAAATTAAGGGCCTATATATTGAAGTCACAAATAAATCACGATGAATTATGATTAAATACAAAAAATTATATATTGCATACCTTAACACTTGTGGCATTTATATGTTTAAATACAATTCATTACCTCCAAGTTCGCTAGCAACAAAAGAGAAGAGAGAAGACTTGTCCCTAAGTCTTGTATAAGAATTAGTATGCCTTATCAATGAGAGTTATATCATGAATATGTTCATAGATATCATCCAGAGGTGAATTTTCATCCATGGCATCAAATGTGTCATGGAAGAACCTATTTATCCCTTCATTCTCAATAATATTATGGTCATTTTCTTTTATATTATCAAATTCAATTTCATCACCCTCACCATCTCTACTACGAATATATGGAATTCCAAGAAATGTAGGTATTGTATTTGTAATTATTAAAATAAAATAAATAACATTATATCGAAATAGAAAAATATTAAAACTACTGAAAAACATCAAAAAACATGTTTTTGATATCTTACCAAAGGATGATATTCTCTTTGTTGTGAGAAAATATATCCTATGACTGGGTTGAAGTCGCCAACATACTAGGGTTTCAAAATAAGACATATAAGGTTTGATTTAACACATAATAGAATTTTGATTAACAATTAGGATCAAAGTAAAAGAATAAACAAGGATTAGGAAGAGGAATAATGTACCTTTTTTCGAAGGTTGGTCTTAGGTTTCCTTGAATCCTTGAGATCTGCTCTAGATATTCAGTCCAAGAACTTGCAAAACCACTCCAATAATTTCCTCAAAACATTTGTATACAAATAAATGTTGAATTTCAAATAAAACATAAACATAAACCATCTACTCTAATGAACATCAACATATAACCAAATTTCATACATGAATGAACACAACTACTAGTGAAGGGGAAGCTGCATTTTCTTATTAATGAATGGAACAAGTACAAATATACCTTCTTTATATTCAAGTACCTCATGAAAATTTTATTCTTAATCTCCTTGCTTCTCTTCTCCAAATGCACCCAATCAATCTCCAAATCTACTAAGGATAGGATATCAGATGCAAAAAGTAAGAGGGGATGGAGGTGAATTCTCCAACATAACCTTAATTATCCAAAGGGATCCCTCTCATGGATCATATACCTTACTTTTATATTTGAAGGAGACAATTTCCATCGGGATAAAACAGTTGTAACCAAGGAGGAAGTTGCTGAAACCACCAAAACTACCCCCAATTTCAAGATTTTTTTAATATATTTTTTGGCATTTTTTAGGCACACGCTGGTGGGAAATGGGAAACTTACATTTCACATACACATGTGACACTAGAAACATGAATTTTCAAGAGAAAAACGTTGGTGGGCCAAGTGCAAAGTGTGTTTTTGGGTAAAAATGTTATTTTTAGGGATTTTTTAGAAGTTTTTAGGGCTCCAACTGTGGTCAAAAGTTCCCTACTGGTTGAGTAATCATTGAATATGTTAATACCATACTACTAAGAACCAAAATAATTATATTCCATCCATAATTTACTTTGGGTGAGCAACAATAAGCTTCATGAAGTGTTGTCATGTGAGCAACATCATGAAAGTGTCGTTATGGATGGAGAAGTGTTGATATGGGATATAACACACTTCCACCCTTCAAATTATCATACTTTAAAAAATGTTTCCTAGTTTTTTATTTAACAACTTTTCTTCTCTTTTTCCCATTTGATTTCTTACAAGAGAAATAAAATTTCTCGTTGCCCATATAATGATCACGATTGGGATGATTCTGATTAGATGTTTTTATCATGATTCCTAGTTTGTGCATCAAAAGAATTCCTTTCATTAGGAGCAATATCTGGAGTGGCATGAAATAAATAATCAAGAATTGATTGTATATAATCATTTCGACTGGATATACTAGTGCTCTGATTAAGGTTACCTAACATTTTTTCTATCTCAATAAAATCTAAAAACCATTCATTAGCACAAAGAATAAATTCAAAGAATTTGACAAATGGAAAATTAAAATGTATTAACAAATTTAAATTGTATACCAAATGTCTCTCCCTGGGGTACATTTTTGAACAACTTGTGTTCTAAATTTGGTAATCTATGATGCACAAACATCAATAACAAATTCACCTAATCAAATTGACCTAATCAGGTCAAAACAATTAAAAATGGTTCAAAGAATAGAATCAATATGCTTGCAAGGAAAAAACAATATAGAGTAGGGTACATTATGAGGATAAGGGGGAAATACTTATAAAAAGAGTTATCATCGCTTAAGAAACATTGGAATAGATTTGACATTGTTCAATTCAAATGGGACCATCATGGATTCATAGTGACCAAACCTTGTCCTAAATGCCGTTTTGGGTATGTCTTCCTCCTTAATTTTTAGTTGGTGGTATCTTGATCGCAAGCCAACCTTGTAAAACACTAAATATCCTTTCATTTGACGAAAAAAGGTCATCAATGCAAGGAATTGGATAAGTGTTTCTAATTGTGGCTTTGTTCAAATACCAGTAATCAATGCATAGCCTAACTAGTTTATGTCAATACCAACATCACCTACATTCTAAAATGGGTTTGACTTTTCATACATGGCATCACCTACATTTTTTATTGGATTTAGTTCATTGTACATGGAATTTTCATGTTCTTTCAATTCTACTATTTTTTTTTCATGTTAGTCTTATTTTTCGCTTCATCTTTAAATGTTTTAATACCTTCAGTCTCCCCCACATTAAAGCAATCATAATGGCCTTAAATATCTCTCTTCATAAAGTTTTTGTTAAATAATTTTTGTAACGAACTTTGGTTGAACCCTTAATGATTAATTGAGTGTCTGCTCTAACTTAAAGATAATTCTAATCTTTAACATTTTTATTATACCTGCCTCAGCAGGTATATTGTAATCAATTGCAAGTCAAACTCTTTTGACTTTTGTATTAGTTGGTGTCTATTAAAATCTGTTTTGCAAAGTATGACTTAGGGATTTGTAAAAAAAAATTTTTAATTTTGTTAAAATACTATTTTTGTAAACAGCCGATTGGTGGATAGAAGATGATGTAAACTTTGGAATTTGGTATCTGGATTTGAGTTGACATGTGGCAACATGACATCATAATAATAAAATTAAAAAAATAAAAATTATATCCCATTGCCATATGTTATAGCAAGTGGTACCATCGGAGCCAGCTGTTCTGGGCTCATTCCCACCCAACTCCATGCGACAATTGTCATCTGGATGTTCATTACAGCAGTCTTTGCATCTTTGATGTTTTGAAAATTCAATGATCGATTCTCACTTGTTTGTTTCGCTTCAAAATTTGAGTTTGCACTCGAGTAGCAAGACTGGAGTCTGGCGATGAAACCTGTACAGTGCACTTCTTAACCATCATTTTTTATACGATAAAATCAGCTTTGCTATGTGTTCAGAGACTTGGCAAACCTAGTTCTGAAATCTGCATATGTGAAGAGTACTTCACTTTTAAACGTAAGATCAAAGTGTGACGCCATGGCTAATAGCATCATGGCACAGCCCTTGGTACAATAGTTGCAGCAACCATTACTAGGAGTTCAAATGCATGAGACAACATATGGAAGACCTTCTTTACGAGTATGGTGTTGACCTTTCTTTCCATGGACATGTAAGAGGCCATTAAAGCATGCATCTTATGCTTTATACATTACAGCTTAATTGCACAGAACGGCCCATTATTTTTCTGCTATGTATGTTTTCTGAAAGTCCTGAGCTTTGTGTATGGTATTGTAGGTTCATGCATACGAGAGAACGGACCGAGTTTATAACTACGGCTTGGATCCTTGTGGCCCTGTATATATCACTATTGGGGATGGAGGAAACACTGAGAGGCTTCCCAAGCATATTCATGTAGATGAGCCTGGGAACTGCCCCAATATGAAAAATATACATCCAGAATATGGAGGCGTGTGTCCTTTCAAATACACCTCCGGTGCTGACAACACGTTTTGCTGGGACAGGCAGCCAGAGTGGAGTGCTTACAGAGAATCCAATTTTGGTCATGGCATACTTGAGGTCAGAGTTCAATTTTAGGATTTTCCTTGCTCTGTATGTAATTGAAGAATCTTATTATTCAATGCTGTCTGGCTCTGTATATAACTGAAGATTCTTATTATTCAATGAAAATGATTCTGGCTGTCTGTGTTGTAGGTACAAAATTCAACACATGCGTTATGGACATGGCACCGGAATCAAGATGCATATGAGAGTACAGGTATAGGTGATCAAATATATATTGTTAGAGATTATAAAAAATGTTCTCATCTCAACCAGGCATCGAACAGCCTAACTGAGCAAATTTGTAGAGTTGGAGGGCATGGAAAGTGCTCTGACCATTAAGACAAATGAGTGCTAAAAAAATTAACGAAAGAAAAACAAGTCATTTTCGTCGCAGGGACACAGAAATAGGACAAGACTCATTATTTTAAATGGTTTTTTGCATTGTCTGCAATTTTCTTGTTTGCGGGGTAGCTACTTTCTGACTTAATTGATAAAAACTACTTACATATCTTTGATATGGAGACATTTTTTACAACAAAAGCATTAAACATGTGCTTACCAGCCAAGACCATGTTGTTAAAAGATTTGAAAAGCATGCCAACTCTGCAGACTGGTGGTGCAATAAAACTTGGACGAGGATTTCTGGAGTTATAGGGTATGCTTCCACGCTGCTATCGCAACCCCCATAGCGAACCCACGAAGTTGTTCGCAAATCAGCAATTGAACAAATAAGAAAATGCTAAAGGGGGTGTACTTCCAGGTAATTTGTTCCCTGGAATCACTGCAAAATGGACACAACAGACAAGAGGGGTCTCGTTCGGACCTCGGGCTCCGGAGCTCAGAAGCCGGGACTAGGTCTCTCTCAGGTCCTTATTTGCGGCCTCCTTACAGGGAATAGATGGAGTGAATCATCGAAATAAGCTCCCCGTTTAGGGCTGACGATATTTAAGAAGTTAGAGCACCAGTTGATGTGTCGTGTTTTACTGAGTTGCGTGTCACATGAAGGGCAGTTGTCTTCGTAGTCTAGTATCTGGAATGCACTGGTGGATTAGTCTATAATGCTGTGCATGGCAGCCAAGTGTTGTCTTATACTAATTGAATTAAATATAAAACTATATTTGCGGTTCCAAAAGAGGTGATGGCTCCATATCTGTTCGGCGCAATAAAAACTCGTTCTTCAACTAAATTTAAAATTAAAACATGAAGATGTAATGAGTGATGTTTTTATTTTAAAAAACTATTGATGCCATCTGCTTATGTGAAGTCTTTATTATGGGCAACTATTTAATATATTTAATACACAACAATAAATTGGATAATCAAATGTAGTCGTGCTCAACCCCTACCCCTATGTACCTTGGAATCAACTTATGTCTCATGGACTCTTTGGTAAGAGTGGGATACGTGTCCTATATTTACAAGGCTTTTGTTGTTTATTAATTCAATTCCTAAAGTAGTTCCACACAAAACTATATTTTAATTGAAATCTTGCTTATTATAAATTCATTTCCCAAAGTAACTCCACCCAAACCTATATCTCAATTAAAAATGGGAAATATTTAAATACCAATAGGAAATATTTAATACAAATATCATGAGACAAGGGACAAAGAAATATGATCAAATCTATGCAATTAGATTTGATTTGCCTACAATGATTTCATTTAGACATTGCTACTTGTTTGTAAAGAAAGATAATTCGTTATGACTAAAGTCAATATTAATCATAATAGAAATATATTTCTAACGTTGTTCCCTAGACAAATATCCTCTAAGTTGCCTTAGATGGAAGATTTGTCACTTGAATCCTTCCACGCCCCATTTTACTAGATTTATATACTAATGTTGACTAAAAAACAAAATGATCCATCGGTGTGACAAAGTATTTAGTTTTCACATTTTACATTTATATAATAATGTGTACTAAAGGAGAAGGATTCACGATCTTAAAAAGTAATTTAATCTTACTTATGGATTATAAGTGATTTAGTTTTATGGATGGATTATACAGAAAAACAAAATTTAATTTAAAATAAAAATAAATAAATAAAATGGATTGTACCAAAATGTAAAACATTTTCATTTTATATAGTTTTATAAAATAAAAAAAATGTGTTGTATTAGAAAAACATTTTTAATGTTCAAAGTGGTTAAAGTTAATTATATTGTTAAATTTGGGAAGTTATGAACTTGTCGCGTAATCCAAAGATGTTGTTAAGGTTTTTTTTTCGTCTTTAAGTTATGAGACTAATGGGACGAAGGTAATCAATTTCTTTTTATTCAAATTATGAGTAGGAGAAAAAAGTAATCAATCTAGTCTTTGTCATTCTAGACAAGTGTTTTTGAAAAAGTCATTAGCATAGTCTAAACATACATGGGAAGAAAAAAGTTAAACCAATATAGTTTTCATAAGTGACAAAAGCATAGAAGTAAGTTATTTAAGAGTATATATATATATATATAATCTCAAATTCTAAAGAAAAATCAATTAAATACAATGTTTTAAGTAACAGTTTATATTAAAAGACTTTTACATTACCAGGTAATTTGATTATTGAAAATAATCTTAATAAATATATAAATATATGATGTAATACTTAAACTTGCAAAGCAACTAAAATCTAATGTACTTAAAAATTCCATCTTTGAAATCAAAATATAAATTAAATAGTAAAAACACTTAAATATGATTTAATACTTAAACTTCCAAAGCAATTAAAATCTAATGTGCTTAAGAATTCCATCTTTAGAATAAAAAATATAAATTAAATAATAAAAACATTTAATAAAATAAAATGTATTTTAAAACTAATTACATAATTGAAATTAAATAAAATAAATCTCTATTTAAATATCATTATTTATCTACATAATTTAATATATATCTTTTTTGAATTATCATTTACCATCTTCATTTATAGATTTACAACAACAAACACTTTTATGCCCGGATGCGAGTGACACCGCGACATCGGCCAGCGAGGTTGGTGGCACTTGTAACCAGCGTTCAACGAGCCAACTCATCTCTCAACGTCTCCCATGCTACATTAACACCCAGATAGCCAAGCATATTGCTGGATGCACTTGGTGATTCTTGGATGTGCTGTGTCGAGTCCCGATCGTGACACCTCACGATGTTGTGTGCTGGAACATGTATGTTTCCATCAGAAAACTGCTTTAAGATCAGATTAACGTTGATAAATTTTTCTAGACGATAGGCGGAAGATATGAATCAAACACCCAATGCAATGAAAATGGAATGTGTCATCCGTGAACCAATGGTACGATGTACCAATATTTGCTAGAAGAGTTGTTTCACTATTTTTAATGGAGCTAATATTTTTATTGGAAACTGCTCGATCGAAGATAGATGAGTTTTAAACAGAAACTACTAGCTTTAAGGCAGGGAGATATCCTGTTTGTAGGAGTTGGATTTTAATGCTTTGATGAATTGAATTTTTGACATTGGGTTGAATCCATATTCATGCTCCGAATCCATCTATATCTTCAAAATGTAGAATTAAAATAAATAAATAAAATTCAGTGGATTAAAAAAAATCAGTGGATTTTGACTTCAAATCTAGTAAATTCTAATAAGAACAAATTTCACCAAAATAATCTAGAGTCTGACAGGAAAAATTAGATTCTGACAAGAACAAATTTCTGATCAAAGTAATCAAGATGCTCCTTACTTATTTATTTGGTGATCAGTTGATCGTAATGTTGTGCAATCTACACTCCCATATTTTCATAAAAACTGTTCTAGACGACCAAGAAATCATAATTTCATTTGAAGTTGGGACAACCCATAGATATGAAAAATCCAACAATCAAAAAAGGTTGAAGAGAGCTTACAGAAAATATGCTTTTAAAATTTAAAACATGGATGAAAGAATTTGAGCTATCGAAAGAGGGCCATGGGGGTCGAGCCAAAAAAAAATGTTAGTTCCAAATAAAAAAAGAATTTCCATATCAATAAAGAAAAACTAGCTAGTGCAACAAGCAGTCATAGTTTGTTCTACCTTAACGCTGGTTATATGTACTTTGTGCCGCCTTGGAATGAGCACGTAATAGAAGAGATGGAGCATATACTTCTCGATAAGTACAAAATCCCGCCACACTCAGAACATAGTAAGAATAGAGTCTATGCATTCCAAGGAACTGCAAGATTTCCGTGAATTTGGAAAAAAAATTGAAAGTGAAAAAGCAGGTGAATACTCTTGGTACACGTAGAGATTTGCAAGGAATTCTCACCTAAATGAAATGAAAAAGGAATCCATGTTTCAAATTTATTAAAACGTGTCAATTTTATAAAATATTAAATACAAAATATTTTTTTAATGGATAATTAAAAACACACCCGCAGGGATTTATGTCCCATAAAAAACCATTTGAACCAATCAAAAAATTGAAAATGTGTTATTAGAAAATTATTAAATTTAGTTTTAATTTTCAAATAATTAATATTAATATTTGATTTATACTAAACCATAGCAAACTTTAATAAAATTTAAGTAAACTAATACAAAGTCA
This sequence comes from Pseudotsuga menziesii, assembly GCA_001517045.1. Classification (NCBI taxonomy): domain Eukaryota; kingdom Viridiplantae; phylum Streptophyta; class Pinopsida; order Pinales; family Pinaceae; genus Pseudotsuga; species Pseudotsuga menziesii. The sequence goes on from LPNX010717711.1 coordinate 537,316, forward strand.
AACAATTGTTTGACTAGGTGAAAGTATATCCCCTATTGAGGCAGCGACTAATAACATGGAGTCAACTCATACTTACTCACTTTCAAACTTAAGTGGTGAATTGAGATATGTGTCCCTAAGTCGATCTTTCGCCTTTATTACTTTTAAAATTTTGTTTTCACTTTTTGTATTTTTATGAGAGAAAATAATTAAGTGATTAAAAAATCACTAATATTTCTTAAAGGGCTGATTTTGACTAAAGAGGGTGGCTTAATGGGGTGTATAGTGTTTCACTTTCGTTAACCACTTATATTAAATACGACACCAAGGGCTTCTAATACTCTCATGGTGACACTTAATTTAGCATTACAACACTAGGAACTTAGACACAACTTGAAGAGAGAATGTTAATGCATGCTCCAGCTATGGAGGTTGCGTGGAAAATGCCCAAGGAAACTATGACCATGAAGCTCTAAGTTAACTGTATGCAAAACAAAACACTCCAAATATGCATTAAGATGTTTTGATCCAAAGTAGAATAAGATTGATTAGAAGCATGGGCTCATTTGGCTCTTTTTGTGTCATTCATGGGTTCCAAGAAGCACTACTGCAACCTGGTGGTAACATAGGCTCCAAATGCAGACAAGTACTTGATTTGATAAGCTATTATTTCTCATTTCCTATTTATGCTAGTCTATAAAGAAACTTGCATATTTTTATAACATAAGTCAAGAATATTACTAGAAGTATGTAAGGAAGCTTGAATATGCTTGTTTTATGCTACATTGCAATAACCTATATCGTATTTAAATGGACATTTTTTCATTCATTTTTGTTTTAATTTCTTTCAAATTGTAATTATATTTGTTTTATCATATATTTTTATAGCAAAATTATCCTATTGCTATATATTTTCAATCTCTTCTTAGGAGGCAGGTACTAAGCAACTTTGTTGCTTACTATTCTGATGTCTCATCTAGCATTAATATATATAAAGTTTGAGATTGGTTGAATTTTTTTATTTGTGTGATGTAATAACATATAAAATAATGCTGTATGAATATTTATTTATTTATTTTCAATGGAGTGTTTTAATATTGGTTTGTTTAAATATTGAATTTGTTTTAGTTTTTAAAAAAAAATTAGAATATATTTTGAGTCTTATTTATTTTTAAGTTTGGTTGGAAATTTTTAAAAAATCTTAGAATTATATATATTACTAATAAAAATTGTATAATTTAAGTATTATAAAGTATTTTAATATATTGAATTTATTTATATATTCAAAAACAAAATTTAAATACTTCGAGATTTTACCAAAAAAAATTACTAACTAAAATTTATTAAATAAATTACTTCTTTATTTTAACTTAGAAATCATTATTACAATAATTTATAAAAAATAAAACATTACACTTTACTTTTCATTTTCATCATTGTGATGGTTATTACTTTTCATTTTCGTCATTGTGATGGTTAAAAATTAATATGTTACAGTTTAGAGAAAATAATATATAATATTTTTCATCATTCTCATTTTCTATCATTGTGTGGTGGTTCAAAATTAACATGTTATAGTTTTGAGAAAATAATATATAATATTTAAAATATAAGCGAAGACATTTTAAAAATTTAACAAAATAGTAAAACCCTACATGACATTCTCAAGCCACTGAACTTTAACCCGTTGACAGTGTGAAAGGAAGTTTGATTTTGGAGCCATGTTGAAAGATATAGGGGTTGAGCCAAATTCACCAAGGACACTTAAAAGTATTAAAAGAAAAGTTAAAAATTACTCAAATTCACAAAAAAAAATCATTTTAGTCCTACTTAGTCCACGTTATTGCCATAAATGACATCTTTAACCTACTAAACACCTAACCATTTCACAATATAGAATCAGGTTTCTTTTTAGAAAAATCATTTTAGTCCTACTTAGTCCAGGTTATTGCCATAAATGACATCTTTAACCTATGAAACACCTAACCACTTCACAATATAGAATCAGGTTTCTTTTTAGAGTTATATTAATAGAATCAGGTTTCTTTTTGAAGTTATATTAAGAAAATATTGAGGATTTCCTTAGAAGGGGTGTCAAAACATTTTAATGGATGAATTTCGTGGGATGGGTCACTATGTGAATTTGAAGATTGTTTGTAATAAAGGGAAAATTAGAATATAATTGGGGATACAATTGATTATTGATTTTATATTTATATATATATAGGGGTTACAATTGATTATTGATTTTATATAGGGGTTACAATTGATTATTGATACAAGGGGAAAAAGGGATACAATTGATTATTGATTTTATATTTATATATATATAGGGGCTATATTTTAGTTATGGTGATAATGGAAGAAATTGAAGGTGGAATTCATTATTGATTTTTCTTTGTTATATATTAGTGTAAAAGGAGAATTTTTAGATAATTTGGACTAGTTAATTTTATTCATTTTTAAAATGTCAATTACATATTTTGATGAAAAGGTCAATTATATTTGGATTTTTAGATGAAAATGAAAATATTATTAAAGTTTTATAAAATATTATGTTTGTATCCTTTTTTTTCTCCTTCATCCTAAATTCCTGGACATTTTTTTAAAATTCTAGACATTAAATCTTAAAATAATGTTTGTTGTGAGAAAAATGGCCTAAGTGTGGGTAATTATTGTTTTTGCAGGGAAGGAAACAAGTTAAGTGGATGGTTAGAAAATTCCATAAAAATATTGAAGCTTTTAAGCAAATAACCGCATATATAATGACTACTTGAAAGATAAAAATTGCATAAAACACAACAAAGAGATGAGTTTCAACCAAATGTTTATGTGAAACATAAAAGATTAAATACAATGGTGTCACTTATAAGATTGTTGCTTGCAAATTCAATCAACATTCCGTTTGGGAGAGTTTTGTGACCTCTCTCAAATTGCTTGCTGGCCAACTTGGAATGATGAAGTGACGAGACTTGCTTTCTGAGAAAGAATATAAATGAGGTTGGAATGTGAATTGATGGGAAGAATGAAGTTGAAAGATTATTCTCTCAAACTAATTACTGCAACCTAACTTTTACCTTTATTTCTAGTTATGAAATGTATGCTCATGACTTCCGTTTATAGTTTAAATGGAGGTTCATAAACAACTAATTCTTCATGTGAATGCTACCTTTCTTAAAGGGGATTCAACATACTTGTATGGGGCTATTGAATGCCTAAACATGTGAAGAAGGACAACTCGAATTCCTTGGAGATGAAATGTGGTTGCAAAGTTTTTAATGTGCATGTTAAGAAAGTTAATGATATGCTTGTTGATATGGTTGCGTGGATTTCAAGAGATTCTTGAATAGGCATGCTAAGAAAGTTAATGATATGCTTGTCGATATCACTGCGTGGATTTCAAGAGATTTTACATGTGATATATGGATGCTTCCTTTAAAATCCTTTTGGTTCATGTGCATCTATTTTGATCAATAAACCTATGTGATTGTCCAAAAGCGTGATTTATCCATTCCTTGCTTTGTTTCAAATGTTGATTTTGCTAATAAAGAAGTCTTGTGAACAACATGTTATATGGCAATGTTGTTTCTTTGTAATAATTGTCTAAATGTGACATGTGTGGGAAATTTAGGTGATAACAAATGCCCCCTCATGTGTGAGGTTAGAAAGGACCTGTATAACCAAAATACATCATCATGCCTTTGCCTCATGTTGATAATCCGTTACTGTGACAATAAGTGAGCAATTCTTTATAGAATAAATATATAAGAAATTATAAAACTCCCTTAATTTAAACATCCAACATCCAATCCAACAGACTATTAAAATTGCTTGAGATTTTTGAACTAAAAGCTGTATACAAGTTATCCATACTCAATATCTATTATCTATTTAAACTAGACATTCAACACTTGTTATTAACTCATATTTTATATGGATTTACATGTAATTACCAACATTAGTTGAATTTTAAGCAAAATCTTGAACATTCAAACTTCCTTGCCTATGTGTTTTCAATATACTTAATATAATTGTCACAAGTTGGGCCAATAATTAATACTTCATAAAATTAGTTCGCATAGATCTTCTAAGTTGTTTTAAAAAAATTGCGAAGTTTATACCACCGAGAATTTGATTTAAACTGCTCATCAAATCCGCGATCTTCAATTCATGGAGCGGGAACCATTGCTGCGCCGGCTGGGAGGGCGTGGAATGCGATATCCAGAACGGGTGCGTTGTGAAGCTGGAGCTGCAGAATCATGCATCGGGAAACGACACCATGTATATGCGAGGAACGCTGTCTCCCTCCTTGGGGAAACTCACTTTTCTTCAAGTCCTGGTAATCAATGGATTCAAAGAAATCAGGGGCACAGTTCCAGCCACAATTGGAAATCTCCCTAATCTCAAGCAGCTTTATCTCGAGAACAATAAGCTCTCCGGCCTGATTCCTCCGTCCATTGGAAAATTATCGCTTCTCGAGACGCTTTCTCTCACTGGCAACCGTCTCACCGGCCAAATTCCCGATTCCATGGGTAAGCTCCAGCATTTAATACAGCTCAATCTTGCGAAAAATAACCTGACAGGCACCATTCCGGTGTCGATACAGAATCTCGGCAGCTTGCTGTACTTGGATTTGAACGATAATCTTCTTCCCGGTCCTGTCCCGGCATTCTTAGGCTCGTTCAGAAATGTAACATTTCTTGATCTGTCAAGCAATGCCTTCACGGGCACCATACCGCCTGCATTGGGAAATCTTTCCATTGTGGGGGAGCTTTCCCTGGCAAGAAACAAGCTAACGGGCCCAATTCCTTCATCGTTTGGACGATTAAGCTCTCTAAGCAGCTTATCATTGAACAACAATTTTCTCCAAGGTATGATTCCCGAAGCTTTCTCTAATATCTCAAGGCTCTGGTACATGAATCTTTCAAGAAACCTGTTATCTGATCCCCTCCTGCCTTCTTTGGCTAATGCCTCGGCTCTCTTGAGTCTCGATCTTTCCTACAACAAGCTGAATCTGGGGTGCATTCCCGACTGGATTACGCAGAAAGAAATGTCCGAAGTGCATTTGGCGGCCTGTGGGATCGGCAGGTGCTTGAGCGACTGGAAACCCACAGCAACATCCATGTTTACTTCTATCGATTTCTCTGATAATCACCTAATGGGAGAAATAGGGGACATTTTCAAGAACATGTCTCAGCTAGAGAAAATCTTTCTGTCCAACAATTATCTGAAATCGAATCTCTCGGAGGCCTCGTTTCCGGAATTGATCGGCACGGTTGATCTGCATTCGAATCAGCTTTACGGATCTATTAAAAAAATCTTGTACGATATCTCCGGCGCCTGTTCTTCCCCCGGCGGATGTCTTGATTTCTTGGATTTGTCCAACAATTTGATCTCCGGCAGCATTCCTGAACTTGACGGAGAAAGAAGGGTGAAATGAATGGATCTGTCAAATAATATACTGACCGGGAGCATTCCGGCTTCCATCTCGATGCTTACTTCTGTGAAGCATCTGGACATATCAAAAAATCATTTAGAGGGCAAGCTTCCCAAGAGCTTAGGCGGGTTATCTGAGCTGACATGGTTGGATTTGTCCAGAAATGGTTTCAGTGGAGGGCTCCCTGTAGAGATGTTGGGTTTGAAACATTTGCAGCATGTAAATTTTAGATATAATCATTTGTGTGGCCAGATTCCTCAAGGGAAGCCATTGACAGTGTTCCCTCCTGCTGCATTTGCTCAGAACGATTGTCTCTGTGGATCGCCTCTTCCTGTGTGCAGGAAAGGCTGAATTACAGGGTTTAGGTTAGTTTCATGCCCATCTTGCTTGTTTAAGTATCATAATTATTTTTTATTAAGATTCTGTTTTGCTTAAAGTGTTTTTTATCTTGTTATACAAATTTGTTTGACAAGGATGACACAAGTGTATTGTTTTCATTTGATGGTATGGAAGTCTTTTAAGAATATAAAAATAACTCATAGTTAATAATTTAGCTTTAAACTATACAATATTACAATAAAATATTTCTAAGTGGCAGGTATAAGCAGCCTTGCTGCTATTTCACTTGTTTTTCTTAGATTTAGTATATTTTCATGGATTATCAATAATACTTGGTGCCATTTTAAATTTTGGGTGTGTTGTTAACTTATGTTTGATAGTTATCAATGATTTTTATTGTCAACTTGTGTTTACTCATGTTTCCGTTGGTTGTTATAACATTATGGGCTGGTCCAAGCTTTATATTTGGATTTTTTTTAGTTATATGAATGGGCTATTATGGAGATTTTGTTTGTTTTATATGCTTTTATACATAAATAATATTTTCTCATTTTAAAAAAAAACTTTATTTATTACAAAATGACTGAGATATATAGGTTAATTTCTTTGGACATTACATATTCATTTAAGCTTTCTTCATTATGAGTTTCATGGTTGAATTGTTTTTGCTCCTTCTTTTTGTACTTTTTGAGGAGGTGCAGGTTAAACGATGTTAGCTTGGGGTTGAGGTGTCACAGTTGGAGGAGCCAGAGAAACTGGTGGGGGACCAATAAAAGAATAATATGGGTTGGATGCTGCTCCACTATAAGAAGAACTAATACAAGTATGGGCATGCACATGCTGAGGCATAGGTTTACTAGGATAAGAGGTGCTAGTTCCAACTTGATAGGTGGAATGTGAAACATACTGAGGAGGGATCAGTCAATGTGCCTGCCATCCGTAGCCATTCCAAGCATAGTAAAGGGCATCACCAGAAGTATAATCCGTTGACCTATAAGCAATTGGTGAAACAACCGATACTGGTGCCAGTATAACGTGAGTTTATATATCTATATGTGGACCAATTCTTCTCTACTCCAGAGGAACTAGCAATCTGAGACAATAAGCCAATAGCACTAATTTCATCTTTGTAAGTTCTATTTCAATTTAATATCAAGTTGACATAGGGATATCACATATGATTAATTTTATTTTGAATTCATGGTCATAAGCTAATAAAATACAACAAACATGTTTGAATAATAAGGTGAAAAACATGGGAATAACAATTGCCTATGATTAGGCCCCCTAACATGGAACGAGTCTCTCAATGCCACGCACAATCAATCATGTATCTCACACTTTCAAAACAACATTACATTCACACTTTCAAAAACATTGCATGATTGCAACTCTAGTTCAACAAACATTTCAAATGGTTTACAACATCACAAAAATGTAAGCACACTAACAAATGATCTTATACATTCATCACTTATATGATTCACACACTTTCATTCTCTTTTAAAATGTGATTCTATACTCATCACAATTCCAGCTTTTTTATATATGTAGAAACTTGGAACTCATTGTACATTTGAGCCAAATATTGGTACACGATTGATCAACTAGAACTCTATGGACATACTACCATCTACCAAGACACCTAGGTATCGAGGCACACAAGTTTTCTATATCAATTCAACATGTGGCATGTAACCATATAATGATAAAAATCGAAGAATTTCTTATACAACACTCATTTTAAATCAAGTATGGCTACCTTGATGCATTCTTAGGTTACAAAACCTCATGCAAAACTCTCTTAGGTTACCAAACCTCATGCAAAAATCCACCAGGCTGTTGGCTCAATTATTGGTTTGCATTGATCACACATTGATGAACTCACTATTGTCTTCTTCATCTTTGACTCGTTGTCCTTTATTCCTCCATCCTATCCCTTGGATGCCTCGAATCTTACAATCTGATTTGTTCTTATCTTCCACATATTGACATTCTTTTATTACTTTTAACATCCTTGAGATGGTTCTTAGGTTCTTATCTTCCACATATTGACACCCTTTTATTACTTTTAACATCTTTTTTCCTTTTTCTAGGTGTAGATTCAATTAAAGATATGTTTATAAATATATGGTTGGTTATTTGTGTATTTTCTATTGTTGATGATTTCTAAGAAACGCATGTAATTAGCATCTTTTTCTTTAGCTTTATCTTTATTTTGTTGATTGATATTACTATTTACAACTTTGTTCCTAACTATAATAAAAAGTTAAGAAAGTTTAGTGGAGACCAAAATACATCTACTACATTTTTTTGAAATAAAAATATTACAATATTTTTTCTTCTTCATCTAATTAGAATATCATCAATCTCACTCTAGAGGACTAAACTATTCAAAACCCTTCAACTTTATGGTTCTTATCATACTACCATGTATTAGTTTTCTAACTAATTAAATATTAAGTATTTTCTCATATAAAATTGAAAATTTTACCATATATAAAACATCATATTTTATAAAGATTATATTTTCTAGTATTTATTTTTACTCCACTTTTATTCACCTCACCATTTCCACAATTCCATACACAATCAAACTTCCAAAATATATCCCCATGGCTACTAACTCCACACACATAGTCAAACTTCCAAGATATATGTTTAAATAACGTCCATTTACATCACTAACTTAAATTATATAACCTTTTTCCTGGAATAAGACAAAGCAAATACCGAATTCAATAATTGCTTTCATCAATGAAAGTTTTGTTATTTTTCTAGCAGACTCAAGTCTTTTATCATTTTGTTTATACATGCCATTTAATGGATTGGATGGCCACAACAAAATTTTGTTGCCATTTCCATTTACTCTATGTCATTTTGATGACGAGTGGGGTCTCACTTATCTTCACATCATATGGGATCATCATAATTATAATAAGTTCTTTCTGCTTTATTCCCAAAACGAGAATTACTGGCAATTGACATGAGACTGAAATCCACAGAGTCAGAAGGCTGATACATTGATCTCTAGTTTATGCATTAATATATAAGCATGCACATTGACAAATGGAAGGTTGCATGTTTGGATTTGTTTGAAGGTATTCCACGGTAATCTTGACTGCAAATCCCATGATTTCAAAGCTGTCAAAACAATGTCAATTTGTTAACCTTGAGTCCAAAGATCAGGATGTGAGAGAATCACATGCAACACACCAACATAGTAGGATCCATGCAACACAAGAGATGTAATAACTTTGTTGATTTATTGCAACGACCATGGATTGCAGTGCAGTGGAGGAATAACATTGATTTAGATGTTGTTAGATCTGTCATGCATAGGAACAATAAGTACACCGAGTGGTGGCTGTTTTCATAAGGCATAAATGTCAGCAGGTTCATCGATATCAACTCACTAAAAAAGAAAAAGGTGATTTCATAATAAGAGGTTGCGTGGAAAAAACTTTGGGTTAACTTAAGAAAACCATATCATAAAAAAATGCAATTCACAGTGCACACTTACCTAAACCAAAGCTATTACATTATTCCCTACTACATGGCAGAGAATAATAAGACATCCACCGTAATAATTGGGTTAAGTTCATAGACTACAAATTGATTTTATAAAAACCTTTTGGAGGAGATAGCAAGATTAAAACCAACACAATTGCTTATTCTTTGCGATTTAATAAAAAGTTGGTGTCAACAAATTGTTACAAAGGCACGAAATGAGAAAATGTTAATAATTTAGTAATAGGAAAGTGTGATGACAAAACCCTAAAACTAGTAAAAATTGAAATTTTCAAAAAGTTGAACAATTTCGATCTTTATATCAATTGTCAATAACAATTTGTTTTCGATTCTTTATATCAATTGTCAATAACAATTTGTTTTTCGATTCTTGTACAATGATTACTATTGTGGTGAACACCTTAACTAGAGGTAAGAGGAGGTAAGCTGAAGTACTCAACAACTTGATTACTATTGAGTCAAGATGGTGGTCTTATAATAAGCCAACGTATTGTTCTCTAATTATATTGGTACATAAAAAAAGGTATTGTTCCCTATTTTGGTAGATAAACAAAGGTATTGATCCATATTTTGGTACATAAACAAAGGTATTGTTCCCTAGCATGTAAAAAAGTGAGCATTATAGTTCATTCTATTTATGGTCTATTTTTATAAATCTATGTAGAATAAACCACCAATTCCCTACCTCTAGATTTGAAAGCTATAATATTTGAGGGCCTAAATTTTTACTTAGGACAACTTGATGGATATTATATGATATTACACAGGACAAGATCTATATGATATTGTGTCCAAGATATAATATAATATTGTGTTCAATTTTTTTTGTTTTTTCTTAAGTTATTAGAATATATGTCCAAATAGTTTTTTTCTTCTTAAATTATTAGAAAATATGAGACATAATGCTTAAATCTCCATAATAAAGTTGGATCCCATAGTAAATTTAATGAAGTAATTTATTAAAAAACTTGTAACTATAATATCATGCATCATACACAAAACAACATTGCATGTCTTAATGACTGCCTTTGAAATTTGTTTTTCATCACAATTTACTATGACTACCATAGAAATAGGGAATTTGGTTAGATTGTTTCCTCACTCATTCAACCATTTTTTCTCATGGCATCGATTAATGGAGCCCTCAATCCCTTTATCTTCCATTTTGTAAGGGTTTATTAACACCCCGTGGAAGTGGTATCCTGATCTTGAAACATATTATTTTTCTCTTTAGTGGTATATCTCTATTAAGAGAATTACTTTTCAGTTCAATCGTCATCATTCACTACAACAATTTTGACATTTAGGGGCGGTTTTATTCCCTCTCCAAAAGTCACTTTTAGAGGCGGTTTTGTATTTGGCGACGATATTTACACAACCTCCCCTAATAGCACCAACGTTAAAAGTTTTGAATTTTAGGGGTGGTTTTGGAAGAAACCAAAACTGCCTCCAAAAGTCACTTTTAGGGGCGGGTCTAAACCCCCCCCCAAAGAGACTTTTTGGGGCGGGTCTTAAACCCCCCCCAAAAAGTCTTTTTGGGGGGGGGTTTAGACCCCCCCCAAAAAGTCTTTTTGGGGGGGGGTTTAGACCCCCCCCAAAAAGTCTTTTTGGGGGGGGGTTTAGACCCCCCCCAAAAAGTCACTTTTAGGGGCGGTTTTGGAAGAGATTAGAACCGCCCCTAAAAGTGACTTTTAGGGGTGGTTTTGATCCACCCCAAAAAGTGAATTTAGGGGCGGTTTTGATCCACCCCCAAAAGTGATTTGGGGGCAATTTTGACTTCAGCAGTGGTCTTTTAAAAACCACCCCTAATAGCATTGTCACCAAAAGTTTTTCCTTTTAGGGGCGGTTTTGGAAGAGGTCAGAACCGCTGCGAAAGATGACTTTTAGGGGTGGTTCTAAACCCCCCCAAAAGTGATTTGGGGGCAGTTTTGGCTTGAGAGGAGGTCATTACAAAATCACCCCGAATAGCACTGATGCTAAAATTTTTGACTTTTAGGGGCGGTCCTAGAAGATATCAAAGTCGCCCCAAAAAGTGATTTTTGGGGGCGGTTCTAAACCCCCCCGCCCCCAAAAGTCCCTTTTAAGGGTGATTATAAACCCCCCTCGTAGGTACCTACAGGGGTGGTTAGAATCTGCCCTTAAAACTCTCTATTATAAAACTGTGGGGGCTGTTTTAAACCCCCCTTGTAGGTACCTATGGAGGAGGTTCAAAACCCCCTTTGTAGGTACATATGGAGGTGGTTAAAAACCCCCCTCGTAGGTACTAACAAAGGTGGTTCAAAACCCCCCTCGCAGGTACCTACTAAGGCGGTTCAAACCCCCCCTCGCAGGTACCGACGGAGGTAGTTCAAAACCTCCCTCGTAGGCACCTACAGAGGCAGTTTAAAACCCCCCTTAAAATTTTTTACAGACCTTTGGGGTGGTTATAAACCCCCATTGTAGGTACCTACGCCCCCCTAAAACTCTTTACAAACCTTTGGGGGCGGTTATGAACCCCCCTCGTAGTGACATATAAAGTCAGTTTAGAACCCCCCTTGTAGCAATAATTTAAAACATCAATATTGCAATATCATTAGGGAACAAAGGAATCGAACCTTCAACCTCCTGCTTGTAAAGCAAGTGCTCTACCATTGAGCTAGAACCCTTTAATAATTGGGAAAAGGGGCAATATTAACACCAAGATTACATCATTTGTAATTCTAAGAAAAGACTAATAATCCCAACATTGTTTATGACTCAAGAGACCTAAGAAAGTAGTTTGAATGGATTTGACCTTATAATTTGGATGAACTTGAAAGGTTTCATATGAAACATTGATTCAATGAAGAAAACAGTAATACAGAAATGTTTTGAAGGACAAAGTTGGCATTCAAGTTCATACACATACTCTAGAAGTGAACATCTAACTATAATTTCAATTATTCATGGATAAGAATGAGCATATTTTCTAATGGTTGCTTGATGGATCCATGTAAGAGTAGCCTTATCTTAAAATTTATGTCAGTAGATCAATGGGTTCTACAATTATAACATATTTAGACCCAACTTAATCAAGTCTAGTGATATAAAAAGCATTCAACTACACTATGGAGAAATACAAAGATTAAAAATTGCATAGCACGGATAAATCTATAATCTTTTCTAAGATAAACAACTCATAATAATGCATTTATAGATATTGAATACCTGCAACTGATATAATCGTGAATGAACACCACCATCACTCAAAAGGCCAATGAGATGAAGTGTGCCATTTTCAAAGCACTCCTTAATGTATTTCAAACCTTCTCCCTCTTAGATTTTTCTAGAGGCAAGAGCATAATCCACTAATTTTGCTCTGCACCCAAATTCAAAATCAAAGTTAGTCAGCCCGACATTGTCGGTTGTGTCGACGTAGTCTAATTTTTTGACCCATGCTTTCCATGTTGATTTTAGCGATCATGGAATCTACTATGTAGGAAATCCTTTATCAAAACGACATGGATTTGACCCTTTCCTTCGACAAAAAATTGGGTGCCAAGAATAGTTTCTCTACGCTCTAAGGTCTTGAGGGTTTCTGAATCGACCGAGAACCTTCAAAAATCCATAAACCACCTGTAATTATATCAAATTAAATTGCACCAAACTGAACTCTTCGACCGTGCAGGCAGATAGAGATTATAAGTTATATGAATAGTCTCGGGAAAACGACGGCTACGGTAGATAACTTGAGTTACTGTTCGACACAACCTTTTTGTATTCCCTTTTGCGGAAAGTATTGCGCCTAAAAGACCTGTGGTGCAATTGTTGCGATGAAGTTACCGCTACAAACTTTTCACTTGACTCACTTTTACCTCGACAGACTTACTTGGCTTCAACCGGCTTTTACTGTGATAGGATTTAGGTTGCGACCAAATCTTGTGCGACCAAATTTATATTTCCTAGTCGTAAATACGTAGGATATGAAAAACACTTTTCACCCATGGTTAATTGAGATTAACTGTGACACAACTATATTGCAACTCACTCACAATATTATATAAATCAAATATTAAATAAGACTTGTGTCGAACCCTTCTGCAAATAAAAACTAAAATTTTTACATGGTGAAATGAATATGGATTCTTTGTGTCTTTCATTGAACAATAAATGTAGACAACATTCACTCTGGTAAATATGGAGAATATGTGTGGCTAAATAAAACTTGTATTAAACCATAAACTATGGATTTATATTATTTGTGACGAAATAACAAAAACTTACAGCCGTAAATACAAATTTGGAAATTACAAGGATGTTTCACCTTTTACAGAGCTTTGACCCTCAACACTTTCATAAAACATAGAAGCTTGAGCTTCAAACTCTTCATAGAGTTTTTCTTCTTCTTCCCCGCACTTCTCTTCTCTCTCGATATCTATCTGTCTCTTGAGAGTGTACAAATTTACAATCTTCTTCTTCATATAGAAAAATTCTACCGACTAAAATCGCTTCTCTTTGAAGCTACTGACTTAACATTAAAGACTGTAATAGCTATCTACCTAGAAACTTAGCTTCAAAAATTAAATTCAACTAACTTATATCCGAGAGACATGAGCTCTTCATCCTTTCAAATTGTCAAATAGAAAATGGCCTGCTACAAAATCTAACAGAGTCGACTTATGTGCTATTCGCATCAACAAGTAATTAATATTTCCAACACTCGCCCTTAATTATGAGGAGATCAGAATTTTTAAAACAAAATATTACAAAATGTTTCAGAGATAAAACTTGCTATGTTCACGAAAAGTTTCATTGAACAGAACTTGTCCTAAATAGCTTCGGAGATACTGGAATGTATCCCTTGCCAATGCATTTGTAAATATTTCTGCAAGATATTCTTCAAACCTTCACAATTCTAAACAAATTTCTTTGTTGTTCACCAATTCTCTTATGAAATGATACCTTGTGTTGATGTGTTTGGTTTTCTTATGAAACACATGATTCTTTGATAAGGAAATGACGGTATTGTTGTCGCAGAAAATTCTTGTCGGTTCTTGTTGCTTCTGTGACAGATCTTTTAACATTCTCCACATCCAAATGGCTTGACATGCAGCACCTGTAGCTGCAATACTCTGCTTTTGCTGAAGATAGAGTTACCATGGGATGTTTCTTTGAATCCCACGACACAACACCTATACCAAAATGAAATGTGTACCTAGATGTGATTTTCCTGTCATATGTGCTTCCTCCATTATCACTATCAATGTATCCAATGAGTTTAAAATTCTATGAGGTTGAATACATTATGCCAAGGTATTTTGTACCACTTACATACCTCAGAATCCTTTTTTCCTGCTTCCCAATGAGAGTCTTTTGGTGAATCCATTAATATTGAGATGAAAATTACTCCATACATGATGTCTGGTCTTGTTGATGTTAAATACATAAGGCTATTGACAATCCTTTTAAACAACACAATATCTACAATTGATCCATCATCATCCTTGCTCAATTTTAAACCTGTTATTACTAGTGTTGGGGTTGCCTTGCAATTAGACATATTGAATATTTTTAAAACTATACTTGTATATTTAAATTGTGATATAACAATAGCACTTTTAGACTGCTGGAATTCAATGCCCAGAAAAAGCTTCATGAGCCCCAAATAAGTCATTTCAAATTCACTTTCCATGACTATTCTAAATTATTTTATGCCAAAATCACTACTAAATATTAAATCATCTACATACAAGCAGACAATTAACATGTTACCTTGCTCATTCATTTTGTTGTACAACATCGACTCAATTTCACTTCTATGAAATCCATTCTCGGTGAGATAGGAATCAATGCGACTTTACCAACATCTTGGAACTTGCTTCAAACCATAGACATATTTTTTTATTATTCCTGTACACTTTTTTCTCAGTGACCTGGAACTTCATAGCCTTGTGGTTGTTCCACATATACTTCTTCATCCAGATAGACATTCAAAAATGCCGATTTAACATCCATTTGATAAATATTCCATTTGTTTTGTGCAATTATGGCCAAAATTGTTTTGATTGAATCCATGTGTGCAACTAGTGCATATATTTCATTGAAATCAATGATGGGATGTTGTGTGAACCCTCTTACAACCATTGTTTCTTTGTGCTTCTGCACATTCCCATCAACATATTTCTTTGTCTTGTAAATCCATTTGACACTGATTACATCCTTATCTTCTCGTACATCAACCAATTCCCATGTCTGGGTTTTCTCAATGCATTCTATTTCTTCATCCATGGATTGTGCCCATACTTCATCTTCAACAACTTCCTCAAATGTTATTGGATCATCTATTTTAGAAAATAATGCAAAGAGAGATAAGGAATTTAGTGTACCGGCTTCATATATTTCACGCAGACTTCATGTATTCACTAGATCTCTTGATGTTGAACTGCTTAATGGAGTTTGTTGTCCTCTTGGTGTGCTTGACAACATAGCTTGAGCTGTGACTTGTATTAATGTTCCTTGTGCTAAATCATGTCGCAGTGTCATGGGATTTGACGGTGCTGCGACCGATTCACTTACATGTGGTATTTGAACCACTTCCTCCATCATCTCATCATGCTCGACATTCAACACAATCTTGACATTTTTCTCGACAGTTCCATCCCATGATTCATTCTTGACGAATTGAACGTCGCGGTTGATGATTACTTTCCTTGCGACAAGAACATACAACTTGTATGCTTTTTTGTCTTCAATATAGCCAACAAAAATACATTTCTGTCCCTTCTTGTCTAACTTCTTTCTGAGCTCATCTCGCACATGAGCATATGCGACACAACCAAAAAATTTTAAATGAGAAACACTATGATTCATACCTATACATGCTTCTTGAGAAACTTTGTTCTTCATGTTATTTGTTGGACATCGGTTCATAATGTATACATAATTTGCGACTGCTTCAACCCAATATTCATTTGGAAAATGCTTGGCTGCCATCATTTTGTGCACCATCTCCATAATGGTTTTGCTATTTATTTCCACGACACCATTCTGGTGAGGTGTATACCGCGTAGTGAAGTGCTTCTGTATGCCATGGGGTTTGAAAAAATTTAGAAATTCATTTGAAACATATTCACCTTTGTCTGTCCTTAGGATTTTGATGCGGTGACCACTCTTGTTTTCCACAAGTGCCTTGAACTGCTGAAAACAACTTAATGCATCAGATTTATATTTCAAAAAATATACCCATGTTTTTCTTGTGTAGCCATCAATAAATGTAAGAAAATAATTGCAACCATCAATGGAAGATGTTTGCATTGGACCATAAATATCAGAGTGCACAATCTCAAGTGGTGTGCGTGCTCTATATGATTTTCTGTTTGGAAAAATCTATCTAAGCTGCTTGCAAAAATGAATCCTTCACAAACTCTGTCCAGTTTGTCAATCAATGTCAATCCTTTCACCATATTCTTTATGTACAATAACTTCAGCTCACTAAAATTCAGATGTCCAAATCTGAAATGCCACAGCCAAGAATCATCTTGAACTTCTATTTGAAACACTGCTTGAATTTCAACACTGTCATTTTCTTTCTTGTTGCAGCGTACAACTTTTTTTTTCTTCCTTTAATGCAACTCTTGTATTATCTGGGACTATCCTCAATGGAAACAAGAGATTGCTTGTCATTGATACTTTTTCTAACAGCTGGTTGCTTGGATGCATGTCTTTAATCACACAATGATTGTCCTCCATGTAAACTTTGTACCCCTTTTGTATCATCTATCCAATACTCAACAAATTATGTTTCATACCTTCGACATGATAGACATCAGGAATATACTTATGATCCCCCTTTTTGGTTAGAATACCAACAGTTCCTTTTCCAAAAACAACAACTTGGACATTATTTCCAAGTGTAACATCAGTTTGAGCTGAATTATCTAGACTGGAAACGAAATTTAAATGACTAGTCATAGGATTGTTGCAGTCTGAATCTAAATACCACATGTCGCATGGACTTTCTTGGATGGTAATGCATTCGTTGGGGATGTGCATGCCATCAACATTGCGCTCGATGAATTGCTGGTGTTCATGGACTAGTTCTGGGATTGCTTTCCTTGGTCGTATTGCTTCTTCCTACATTCATCTGCATAATAACCAAATTTATTACAATAATGACATTGTTCTTTATTTATCAAACCTGTGACCACTTGGATGACTTGGGTTCTGATTCCATCCTCTTCCAGCGACATCCATAGGACAGTTGTCGAGTCCTCCTCTTGAGAAGTTTCTTCCTCTTCCTCTAGAATTGTTTCCACCCTTCCTCTATCATGACTTATGGATGACTGTGCTGCGAATGCATCTTCCAATGACGTGTTTGTTATGTTGATTATGTGTTCATGATTGATGAGTGAGGCTTGCAACTCATTAATGGTAAACACCTTCATGTCTTTGTTTTCTTCCAAGGTCACAACCATAGATTCAAATCTTGGGGGCCCAACTTCTGAGAATTTTTTCAACCACCCTTTGGTCTGCTATGGTTTCTCGATGAGATTTCAGTTGATTTATCAAACCAATAACTCTATTGTAGAATGAGTCTACTGAATCTGTTTCTTTCATGGATAGAGATTCAAAATCTCTTCTCATAATCAGAAATTTGGAAGTTTTTACTTTGTCCAAGCATTGATAGGAAGTCCCCAATGTGTCCCATGCTTTCTTTGCGGTATTTGTTGCTGCTACTCTTGGGAGTATGTTTTCATGCATGGCTTGGTTTATGTAGAATAGAGCCTTTCCATCTTTCTTCCTCGGTTCCCTCAGGACATATTTCTCAGCTTGTGTGAGATTATTATATGTTGTCTCATTTACTGTTTCTACATAACCATTCTCATTTACTGTTTCTACATAACCATTCTGAATTATATCCCAAACATCTCGACCTATGAATAAAGCCTTCATTGTTAGAGACCAATACTCATAATTCTTTCTTGTAAAAATTGGAGTTTTCAAACTTGACATATTTGAACAGAAAGTAGAAGCCATTTTTAATTTTTAACTTTCCTTAGAAAATTACTTTTTTCCTTTTAGGACAAGATTTCTTTCCTAAACTAGCTCTGATAAGAGACCTTGGGAAAATGATAGCTACGGTAGATAACTTGAGTTACCACGCAACACAGCCTTTTTGTTTTCCCTTTTAACTTTTGCAGAAAGTCTTGCCACTAAAATCCCTATGATGGAATTACTTCCATAGAGTTACTATGACAAACTTTTCACCTCACTCACCTCACGGGCTCGATTTGATCTCTGCAACTGTTTTACTCACGGGATTAGGTCTGGGATCTCTGCTTGACCATCGTGACTCCTTCACATGCTTGACCTCCGCGCGTGCCTCTGCATGCAGGCTACACCTCTACCCGCGCATGTCTCCATCTACCAGCTGCTTCTCTACCCTCGCGTGTTCTCTTTGCCTGTTGGATGCTCCTCTACCTGCACGTGTTATCTCCACGTGATTGCTGCTTGTTATCTCACCGTGATCTCTGCTTATTCTCACCACCGTGATCTCTGCGTCCTGCTTGTCTTATTCACGGGTTTATCCTCTGCTCCGTGATCTCTCCTTTGTGCTTGTTTTATTCACGGGTTGTTTTCTTAAGCGATTTCTATACTCCGTGATCTCTGCTCTGTGCTTGTTTTATTCACAGGTTTTTCTTCAACGATGTCTATCCACCGTGATCTCTGCTCTCTGCTTGTTATCTTCATGGGCTTATCCTCATGGCATTATCTCTGTGTGACAGCTTATGGGTTTATCTTCATGCTTTGTATCTATGGCTTATCTCAGCATGAGTTCTTATGGGTTTTACCTCTGTGTGATTTATTACGGACTTACCTCATGATCTGTCTCTGAAGTCTATCTCAGCGTGAGTCCTTATGGGTTTTACATCTATGTGCTGGGTTCCTTTACCTCAGTGTGGACTGTGTATTTATCATCATGACTGTGAGAGAGTTTTGACTGTGCTAAGTATGACTGAGTGTCTGTTGTGCTAAGTGACTGTGTGTCCTTAGCATGAATGTTTTGGGCATGACTGAATTACTCTAGCTCTAGCCTGTACTTTTGATTGACATCTCTCTCTTGACTAAGAGTCTAAGGTCTGTTTATGTTTGCTTTAACCCTTTCTCAAGGTACCACGTATATGGTTTACTTAGTTTGACTTGTCCCTTCGATGACAAGATCAAACTCAGAAATATCTACACTATAAAGTGGATCCAACAATGGTATGATTTGCTGATAGTGTATCTATTTTTTATGTACATGATATTCTAAGTGAAACATCTCAACTTCAACGCAGAACGTTAAAATTAATGCAATGACCAGCTGAACGCTGAGTTGAAAGACATGAAAATTATTTTCTTGCTTTATTATAGTTTAAGTTGAGTTGAAAGACATGAAAATTATTTTCTTACTTTATTATAGTTTAAATTTTAATAGCAGCACTATTCTGAATTTGAATTTACATGTTCATGCTCTTATGTTTCTTACGTGTATTAAAACTTCACTAACCTTCAAATTTTAACAATATCTTCATTTCAAAATAGAGGTAAGAAAAAAAAAAAACCTTCATTTTCAAAATACAAATAATAAATTACAAAAACATGACGACAAGAATGGAGTTAATAATGTGCTTATAGGAATGCTATAGGGTGTTGCCTTCCTATTTTCTTTCAACAGTTTCTGTATGGGTAACTTAAAACTTAAAAGAAGTCAAGGATTCACTGTTCTAATTCATTAAATGTAATAATCAACATATCCCCGCGTCCTGTATGGCTCCAACGAAAAATTGAGGGTGCATTTTTTTTCCGTCAATCTCAAGGGACCCCTTTGGTCCACTGTTATTTTTCTTTAATGCTGGACTAATTTTTTTTATGACCTGGTTTAGCATGAAATTAAAATTATTGTGAAGAATGCAGTGATTACTTTGATCGATAACAAGCAAGCACGAGGGGAATAGGTTTTACCTAACTCAACGATGGTCGAAGGAAGGACGCAAATGCATAAAGACAAAGGAGAGAAACTTGGTTTTGATACCAGGACAGACTGTAGCATATTCCACATGTATTTCTTATTAAGAATCGAGGCCAATAACATCCATTTCCGTAAAATTAAAGCACATATGGTTTATCAAGACAGACACACAAAACTTGTACTTATTAGATTGGAGGAGGTTGCAGTAGAAGTAACTCTTGCTTTGTGCGACTGCAGAGGAGGGGAGAATTATCGGCTGCTGCTTTTGGTGCGACTGTAGAGGAATGCAGAATTATTAGATTGTTGCTGGTGGTGTGACTGTAGATGAGGAGTGGAGAATCTTATCAACCTAATTTGTTTGCTCTAGTTATTAACAGAATTTGGTAATACATTTGCTCGTGTTGTTGTCCTTTTCTCTAGTTATTAACAGAATTTGCTAATACATTTGCTCGTCTTGTTGTCCTTGCAGTAGTCCATTGGATTCGATAGGGCTACCACTACCCATCTCTATGCAACGAGGTATGTGCACTTCTGCGCATTAATATACAAGTTGTTTAAAGAGGGGATTTTTTTCTCTATTTTTCGCTAGTTTTTTTTGCCATGAATTTTTATGGAATTTCTAAAACTTTCAAAAACATTGCTATGCTAAATCTTACAGAGTGTGGATATCTATCTGGTGTTTTCCTGTCACCTGGTTTCATTTCTGAGCTTAAAATCTTCCAAATATAACAGAAATTACAGATTTTGTAAATTAAATTCACCAGGCAGAAAATCAAAGTAAAAAAAATCCCATAGTTAAAGTCCCATAGTTAGACAACTCCATTAATATATCCGTCATGCTTTCTGCTATGGACTTGATAGGGAAACCACCACCCAAGGTGTGTGTTGTCAAGTTGTGTGAGTGCTGCAGGATGGCAGGGTTGTCAATCTGTGAGGATGTTAGAACAATTCAGACATTGCAACTACGCACTGAACTGTGGGTTGTAAGAGGTGTCGTCAGGGTTGTGAGAAGGTGTGAGAAAAAGAAAATGGTGAGAAAAAGAAAAAAGTAAATCTACAGTAATAAAGGAATGCCAAAAACTTTCGCAAAACTTGATTGAATAATTCCTTGTTGGCAGGAAATAATAAGACATCCACCATTATAATTAGGGTAATGAAAGAGTTACTTTTAAGACTAAAATTTCTTTAAAATTAAATTAAGTAAATATTTTAAAATTAAATTAAGTAATTTTTTTATTTAAATAATAAGAAAAATAAAACAATAATATTCTCCTTTGTGAGAGCTAGTAACCCAAAACATATTGATTTACAAACTTCATTAACCTTTTAAAATCAAAACTCTGCCAGCAAAAGAATCAAAGCTCACGCATTTTGGAAGCTACATGAGCCTACTCTCCAGAGAAAACACCTTTGCAAATTTTATTTTAGATACTTTATTTACGATTTTGGAAAGCCATCGTAACATACACAGAGAAAGCACACTACAGCATTGGTTAATTGCCCTGGCCAATTTAATTTAGTTTGTGACAATAGGTTTGTGATTGCTTCTCCAAATCAGTACATTCTGTTTAGGCAAGGCGTATTGCCACCACTCCCTATATCAACAATACAGATCACTTCCTTACTCAATTAAGAAAATTATAAGTCAAACCATAGATATAGTACTTGGAAAATTACTTCTAGTAATAAAGTTTTTAATCACTCTGGTTCTGGAACATTAAACAAAGGTTTTCATACAATCAAATGCACATTTGGAATAACTTTATTTTTCTTTGACACAGATTTATATAACCAGTGGCAACTGCATAGATTTATTTTGCATTCGCTTCATGCGGGTTTCTGAGCAGTAATAACTGCATATTTGACGAACTCTTGCTTGAAGCCGTCCACCCATAGAGAAATAGGAGATGCACCTTTCATAGCCTTCGATCCTGTCTAAAAAGACAAATCAAATTGGAGAAAAATGGTCCAGTGTAAATTGCAAGGCAATCCAATAGAAAAAAAAAATCTAAATTTTGGATTATTTAAGTATATCACCTACATCAAAGCAAGTTCTTTACGTTACTCAATCTTTCTTTTGAATATTTGTAGGTCCATTAATGAAATTATCTTGTCATCTTAAAAGTGATGACCATAAACCACAGTTGACGGAACCTTACCAGCTTCACGGAGAACCGGGTCGAGTTTATTTATTATTGATGACCAAAATGGAGCTACGTTTTCTGACCAGTCTGCAGTTTTGATATTCTGTTGGAAAAAACTACTATCAATCAGAGCTGTACTAAGAGAATTATATTCCGTTGTCAACTGTATTAATTGATTTGTTTTACAGTAAAACTATGGCTTCACCTGTAGTGACAAAGCTTGTGCCATCCTCACATAATCAGCAGCGGAACACCAAGCAGGAAGGCAACACGCACGCTCAATCTTGTTCAAGTGCTCCTGATGTCAATTCAATTGCAACCAGCGGAATACAATCACCAAATTTAAGATCCATTAGAGGGAGTTAACCTATGTGACTAAACTTACAAGATCAAAGTTAAAATCCATACCATTTGTTGAAGATTCATAAGAGGGAGTTAACCTATGTAAGTAAACTTACAAACAAGATTAAAGTTAAAATCCTTTAAAATCCATATTATTTGTTAAGCATTATTGAAGTTAAATCAAAGCCAACTGGCGCTGCATCTGGTGTCCTTTTCTCCACCGGCTGGAATCGGAAAAACAGTTTAACCGGCTCTGCCTCTGGTGTCCTTGGTAACGTAGTTGCCGGCTCTTCATAAATATGTATGTACCTGCCCAGCATCGAACGACGC
This sequence comes from Pseudotsuga menziesii, assembly GCA_001517045.1. Classification (NCBI taxonomy): domain Eukaryota; kingdom Viridiplantae; phylum Streptophyta; class Pinopsida; order Pinales; family Pinaceae; genus Pseudotsuga; species Pseudotsuga menziesii. The sequence continues at coordinate 560,387 of LPNX010717711.1, forward strand.
GGAATTCATGGAGTAGATTTGAAATTTGCTGTTGGCAAAACGGGAATGGGTCTTAAACTGCACAGAAAGGGAAACAAGGACCAGGTTCTGCATTATCTGTTGCAAAATCCAGTATGACGAAATGCCTAGAGTTTTATTTCAAGGCTTTGGATAGGCTTTGGATTATGGAAGCCTGGCAATGAAACAACAGCAGTGGTTAACTCAGATTGAAGACACAATGTCCAAAATCGTTGAGTGGTCGTCTGATCAGCTTTATAGTGATCACTCCACAAGTTTTGAGCAAATTCTCAGAGTTCTTTGCGAGACCGTGGGAAGCTCTAAAGCGGAGTGGGCAGGGAAGAGAAGAATGGGCGTTGTGCTTTATAAAATCCATGCAGAGTTCATATTTCACCGGGGCGTTGAATCTCTGACGAATACAGAATTATCTGACCGGGATGGTTGCAAGAAATGTTTGAACTCAATGCGTGACTGTTATGGGCCTCTTGAACGCGCTGAAAGCCTTCTGGGTACTACGGCTTCCATGGGTAAGGAATTGGTGAAACAAGTAACAGGTTTGAAAAATGAGGTTTTCAATTACCAAACGCTGTGTGAAGCAATCCAGGCTCGCATTCAAGGAGAAGAGCTGTTGGAGAAGGCAATGTGTGGCGATATGGAGATAATCTGGGAAGCTATAGACTATTATAAGATTTCTCTTCGTGTAACAGAAGAAAAACATTTGGAGAACGAGGCTATTGCATTGAGCAGGATTGGGAAATCATATTCCTCTGTTCTGAAAATGGAGAAGAAGGCCCATCCCTACCACTTTCAGAGCATCAAGATTGCACTCGCCCTAATGTCTGCACGGATTACAAGTTGTGAATGGTACATATATTCTTCTGAAGCAGTGAAAAAGCACCAAGAGGGAGTAGTTGAGCAGGAGAGAAGAGAAAACGCAGAAAACCGCAAAGACAGTGCAGAAAGAATGAAAGAAAAGATAAGCGCAGTAGAGTCTGAGGGTAATAAATGTGCAGAGTCATTCCTGAAATATATATATGAGAAATGCCCTCATCCATACGTGACCAAACAGCTACTGCTTCCATTGGGAAGCCCAGAAAATGTGAAGGCTGCTCTGAAGAAAGCAATAGTAGCGTATCATCCTGACAGTAATCTACAACAAGGTAAAGACTGGCAAGTTCTGTGCGAGGAGATTACCAAGATTTTGAATTCCAAATATGAAAATTTCAAGTGATCAAAGGAACATTCGCTCCAGAGTTTGGAAGTGAGTGGAGTTTTGAATGATCTTGTTCATGGACTGCACCCTGCAATAGTTTTTTCTATTTCATTCCGTCGTTTTTTTAGTATTTTACTTTAGGTTAGCTTTGTTTTGGGCTTTCAGGACTTTGTTGTGCATACTATTTTATTAGCTTTAAAAATGATATTTTGACAGGTGAGTTTTGTCATTAAATTGAAGGCTGGTTTTTAATGTTGTGGCTTTGTCCCTCTATTCTAGCAACTTTGAGGGCTGGTTTTTAATATTGAGGCTTTGTCCCTCTATTCTAGCAATTTTGTGAAAGGATGACAAAAGAAATATTAATATGGGTGTGTTTTAATGGTTTAAACCAAGTATTTAGCTTTATTAAAAAAAAATTGATTAAAAATGTTATTATTTTTATTTTTTAATATAAAATTTTGTTGAAAAATTATGTTTAATTTTATCTTTTTAGAACCAAAACATCTATATTTTTATTAAAATATATATATATCAAAATAAACCTATCAATTACATTTATCCCATATAATAATCTGTTATCTGATCAATACTTCACTCTTACATATAATGAAAATGTGTTCGCGAGACCTTTTTTTTCATATGGTGGTAAACTGTCGACCATTCTCACAGAAGGCCTAACTCCAAAGAACTCAAGGCTTGAACCGGTGACCTCTCCTCGAACCAAGAGAGTGTGCGCACGTCTTACCAATTAAGCTAACCTTTGGGGCTGTGTTCGCCAGACCTTAATAAGCAAATAGCATCCAAAGTGCAATCCATATAGTTTACCATTTAAAAATTGAAGTATCAACAACATAAACAATCCCAAAAAAGACATAGGCTGATCTCAAAAATAGAAAATATATAAGTATCAATAAGAATCAAGATTCCTCGAACCAAGAGAGTGTGCGCACGTCTTACCAATTAAGCTAACCTTTGGGGCTGTGTTCGCCAGACCTTAATAAGCAAATAGCATCCAAAGTGCAATCCATATAGTTTACCATTTAAAAATTGAAGTATCAACAACATAAACAATCCCAAAAAAGACATAGGCTGATCTCAGAAATAGAAAATATATAAGTATCAATAAGAATCAAGATTTTGCCAAAAATAAAAAAGAGTAATATTTTTTTGGAATTTTTTTTTGTTTTTAATAGTTTTTCAATCATTTTAATATTAACTAAAAATATTTTAATTAAAATGTGTTTGAGTATAGGTGATAGGTACATATTTAACATTTTATATTTTAAAAAACATTATTGATGACATTGAATGACAGAATGTCACATTGCAACATTGATGTCATCATTGAATGACAGAATTGCAACATTGAATGACATAATGTCACATTGCAACATTGATGTCATCATTGAATGTCACATTGCAACTATTTGATGTCACATTGAATGACAGAATGTCACATTGAATGACAGAATGTCACATTGCAACATTTTTGATGTACATTGTGACATAATTCTTCATTAATGTTGCAATGTGTACATCAATAATTCTTCATTAATATACATTGTCACATTAGTACATTGTGACATAATTCTTCATTAATGTTGCAATGTGACATAACCATTCATGAATGCCACAATGTAACATAACCCTTGGTGAACGTCACAACACAACATAGTTTCCTTAAATATTATTTACACATCATGCTGATGTAGTCATGACAAATATTCCATGCATCACTTTTGGTTATGATAAACTTTTACTTTCCTCAATGGTTATGTTGAACATAATGCCTATTAATGTGTGTATATTTCCAATACCCCCATGCCCTCAACTATTTCAAAGATGACACTAACAACGTCATCCACTACCCCATAGGCGCTAACTATAGCATCATGTATTGAATTGCCACATTCTTAAAGGATGATGTTGCTTTTAGTTTGTTTGAGTTATGTGTTATGTATATAATATTGTGTTTGATAAGACATGTGATTTGAGGATTTGTCTAATTGAAAAGGACTATTTGAATTGTTCATTTTAGGTGCATTTTTATGAACCATTGTGTATAGCAAGTTGGCATAAGTCAACTAAGATGAACACAAGAATATATATACACATATTATAAACCTGTGTCACAATACCATTTAGCTATTAATTAACAACGCAATCCAACATAAACATTGAAGAATGTGGCAACCCAAGATAACCATAAGAAACATCATAGCTGAAAATAACCATTAAAGAATGTAGCAATGTGACATCATTCTTTATTAACATTGCAATGTGACTAACCCTAAAGAACATAACATGTCAACATTCATAACATTAATATAAATTTATATATATGAATTCATAACATTAATATAAATTTATGTGTATACTTTTATTAAAATATTAATACTATTTTTAATTGAATAAAATTACACATTAATTAAGGTTATTAAAGAGTATTAAAAATTTGACACTAATTTTATCTACTATATTTATAATTTATTATGATTTTGAATTATAAATATTAAAATAATGGGAAAACATTTTATATTAGCACTATTTTATATATTATTAAATAGTATTTAATAATATATTGCTTTGATCTTATGCTTAGGTGTTAATCCATAACTAGTAACAACCACATTATTAATAATATGTCTTGTATGATATATTTAGTACATCAATAATGTTTTTTAAAATATAAAATGTTAAATATGTACCTATCACCTATACTCAAACACATTTTAATTAAAATATTTTTTGTTAATATTAAAATGATTGAAAAAATATTAAAAACAATAAAAAATTCTAGAAAAATATTACTCTTTTTTATTTTTGGCAAAATCTTGATTCTTATTGATACTTATATATTTTCTATTTTTGAGATTAGCGTATGTCTTTTTTGGGATTGTTTATGTTGTTGATACTTCAATTTTTAAATGGTAAACTATATGGATTGCACTTTGGATGCTATTTGCTTATTAAGGTCTGGCGAACACAACGCCAAAGGTTAGCTTAATTGGTAAGACGTGCGCACACTCTCTTGGTTCGGGGAGAGGTCACCGGTTCGAGCCTTGAATTCTTTGGAGTTTGGCCTTCTGTGAGAATGGTCGACAGTTTACCACCATATGAAAAAAAAAGATCTCGCTATATAGGATGAATGTAATTGATAGGTTTATTTTGATATATATATTTTAATAAAAATATAGATGTTTTGGTTCTAAAAAGATAAAATTAAACATAATTTTTCAACAAAATTTTATATTAAAAAATAAAAATAATAACATTTTTAATCAATTTTTTTTTAATAAAGTTAAATACTTGGTTTAAACCATTAAAACACACCCATATTAATATTTCTTTTCTCATCCTTTCACAAAGTTGCTAGAATAGAGGGACAAAGCCTCAACATTAAAAACCAGCCCTCAAAGTTGCTAGAATAAAGGGACAAAGCCACAACATTAAAAACCAGCCTTCAATTTAATGACAAAACTGACCAGTCAAAATATCATTTTTAAAGCTAATAAAATAGTATGCACAACAAAGTCCTGAAAGCCCAAAACAAAGCTAACCTAAAGTAAAATACTAAAAAAACGACTGAATGAAATAACAAAAAACTATTGCATGGTGCAGTCCATGAACAAGATCATACAAAACTCCACTCACTTCCAAACTCTGGAGGGAATGTTCCTTTGATCACTTGAAATTTTCATATTTGGAATTCAAAATCTTGGTAATCTCCTCGCACAGAACTTGCCAGTCTTTACTTTGTTGTAGACGCTACTATTGCTTTCTTCAGAGCATCCTTCACATTTTCTGGGCCTCCCAATGGAAGCAGTAGCTGTTTGGTCACGTCTGGATGAGGGCATTTCTCATATATATATTTCAGGAATGAATCTGCACATTTATTACCCTCAGACTCTACTGCGCTTATCTTTTCTTTCATTCTTTCTGCACTGTCTTTGTGGTTTTCTGCGTTTTCTCTTCTCTCCTGCTCAACTACTCCCTCTTGGTGCTTTTTCACTGCTTCAGAAGAATATATGTACCATTCACAACTTGTAATCCGTGCAGACATTAGGGCGAGTGCAATCTTGATGCTCTGAAAGTGGTAGGATGGGCCTTCTTCTCCATTTTCAGAACAGAGGAATATGATTTTCCAATCCTGCTCAATGCAATAGCCTCATTCTCCAAATGTTTTTCTTCTGTTACACGAAGAGAAATCTTGAAATAGTCTATAGCTTCCCAGATTATCTCCATATCGCCACACATTGCCTTCTCCAACAGCTCTTCTCCTTGAATGCGCACCTGGATTGCTTCACACAGCGTTTGGTAATTGAAAACCTCATTTTTCAAACCTGTTACTTGTTTCACCAATTCCTTACCCATGGAAGCCGTAGTACCCAGAAGGATTTCAGCGCATTCAAGAGGCCCATAACAGTCACGCATTGCGTTCAAACATTTCTTGTAACCATCCCAGTCAGATAATTCTGTATTCGTCAGAGATTCAACGCCCCGGTGAAATAAGGTCTCGCAAAGAACTCTGAGAATTTGCTCAAAACTTGTGGAGTGATCACTATAAAGCTGATCAGACGACCACTCAACGATTTTGGACATCGTGTCTTCAATCTGAGTTAACCACTGCTGTTGTTTCATTGCCAGGCTTCCATAATCCAAAGCATTGAAATAAAACTCTAGGCATTTCGTCATACTAGATTTTGCAACCGATAATGCAGAACCTGGTCCTTGTTTCCCTTTCTGTGCTGTTTCTTCTTCTTTGTAAAAGACCCATTCGCGTTTTTCCCACAGCAAATTTCATAGCTACTCCATAAATTCTGCGTGGTTCGATGCTGGGCAGGTACATACATATTTATGAAGAGCCGGCAACTACGTTACCAAGGACCAGAGGCAGCGCCGGTTAAACTATTTTTCCGATTCCAGCCGGTGGAGAAAAGGACACCAGAGGCAGCACCGGTTAAACTGTTTTTCCAATTCCAGCCGGTGGAGAAAGGAGGCGAGATGTGGGGACCACGCGAGCTAGCTGGCTTAACCAGCATGAACGTACATGTTGGATAAGCTCAGCCGAGACGTTCAGCAGTAGTAAGGTCGGTGGCCCTTTGAACCTGCCATGTGCTGAGGGTGATGCCCTCAACATGGGCTCCATACTTCTTAGTCAAATACCTCGAGCTCCCTCCCATTCCACACCCCACGTCCACCACTCGTTTCGGCTTCTTCGATTCCTCATCTTCGACACAACAAAAATTCAAGATAAACCGAAATCACATCCTATAGCAATTGAAATCTCACTCTGAATTCGCTCACTACTCGGATGGACAGATTACTATCCTGATCCACTTGAAAATAATATTGTGACCAACTCGCTTGGAAACTATAATTAACTTCGGCTGGTCTTAGTTGGATAGAAGTTCAGTCTTATTAGGACTAATTTAGTTAGTCAGTTAAAGCTCAGTAAATTAGTATGTTAAGTCTAAATTAATTACGCGACATAATCCTGTTTTCTTATAAATGAAGATAACAAAGCCTGAGCTCATTAAATCTAAGTACCTAAAACACAAATCCATCAGTTAACCATCTAAAAGGACAAACATTCTCGACACATGAAATCCATCAATCGACGTACCTAAAATAAAATCAATCTCTGTATAATATAACGAACAAAATAACGATGCCACCGGAAAGGACGAACATTGTAACAGTTACTGAAGACAAATCCATCAATCCAACTACCTAAAATAAAATCAATAAAATGACGATAATATGAAAATTGGTAGCCTGGTAGGGCTCTTTCTAACCGGAAATGGCCGCAAATTTGAGAGCCTCTTCAACCATTCTGACAGTTGCAGCTTTGTGATCGAGAAGATTGTCTGGCAGAGGAGGAACTTCGTAGAAGCCGAGGTGCAAGTGCTCCCCAGGATTCTCCTCCCACGCGCCTAAGAGCTGATCGTAGAAATCCGCAACATCCGAACGCGTCTTCCCAATGGTCACCTCACCATCGGCTCTGGTCATTCTGATTACAGTCAGTCACTAACGCTCCTTAGAATTGAAGTACGCGCATAGACTGAAGACACCCAGTGTTGTATGTCTCGTTAGAGTTCTGGGGATATTTATACATTCATAAATGGATTGATTTAAATAATCCATCAATTCGGATAGTGTTTTTCCTTTTTTTTAATGGAGTAAGCTACGGACGCCGCGGACGATTTTGCCCGGCAGCAATCTTCGCCTCGGCCACCGAACGGAGCACCTTATATACTGGACAGACTTTCCCTCTGGAAAGAAGCCTGTGGACATCGTTGGATGAGAAATCCGACGATGTCCATTGGACAGGCTCCCCCCGAGAAAAAATCTGTCCACCTTGTGGACACCGTTGGATGAGAAATCCGACGATGTCCATTGGACAGGCTCCTCCCGAGAAAAGAAAAAATCTGTCCAGTAAATAAGGATTGCCGCCACGGACAACCCCTCTCCCCGTTGCCGGCCCGTTCATCCACCCTTGCCGCGTCAGGTTCTGTCATCCCTTCCATCACCGTTAGTAGTCAATGCCGTCTTCTTCCATCCGTCGCTACCGTTAATTTTCAACGCCGTCTCCCTCTGTGCTCCGTCAGTTTTCGTCTATTCAATTAATTCACCACGAATTCAAACCTCCATCTCCATCCAGTGGGAAGCGCTGGAACTTCTCTACCTCTTCTCAACGTTTCGGTCTTTGTTCTGCTTTTGTTTAATGTGAACAGCGTCCCTGTTCTCTTAGTTGCAAATGGTAGCGACAGTTCCGAACAACAACTTGTTCGTCCCTCTATTTCCAGCAAATGCAAGTTAGTATAAACCCAACTTAAATTTTGAATCCATCAATCCCAATCCACAGCTAATTTGATTTAATGGGCTGTTTGTTTGAACTCAGGATATGCATCGGTGAGCTTTGCAACCTCTAGCTGTAATAAAAATAGGATCGTGTAGACAGGCGTCAAAATTACCCTCCGGACACCCGACCGGCCTTCCTCGGCTGTGCATTTTGATTTTGCTAAAGCTCCATGGCTTCCTAACTGCAAAAGGGAGTAAGACTGATAACAATATGATATTATTTGCTGCAATATTATGTGAAGGGAGGGGAGAGGTGGAAGTTGTGATGGAGATGAAAGTTGCGCTTGACCCCAAGGGGAAATACTCTATTCGTGTGTGAAGAGAGGAGATCCGTGCAATGAGAGTTTTGATAGAGTTGCCTGCAATGAGCATGGCAAAGTGGCAAATATTTCTCTGCAAGGCAAAGGATTATCAGGCTCAATACTCTCAGCAGTTGGCAAGCTCAAATGCCTCATTGGACTGTATTTGCATTACAACAGCCTTCAAGGGAAGATACCCAGAAATATTTATATCTTAACTGAGCTGCTGGACCTTTATCTTAACGTCAATATGCTATCTGGTCCCATTCCCAAGGAGCTAGGAGCCATGTCCAGCTTGCAAGGTATACATTCTCACTCGAACACTGTCTAGATTTGTTGTTTTTTTAACAGAAACAACAAGTAGAGCATTTGCTGTGTTGGGATAACTAAGGCTGAAACAAACATTTGTATGCGGGTTGAAAGGGTCTATACCCATGGAGTTGGGGTCTCTGAAAAAGCTCAATGTTCTTTCCCAGCTGGGATTAGAGTTTTTCACTTGATACATCTCTCAGAAATGGAAATGCCATTTTTCCTTTCTATTAGGTTGCTTTGCAAATGCTTTGAAAAGGTCAGCATATGATTCCACATTTATTTTGGCATGTTGAAGTCTCTTCCACCCATGCTCAGTTTATGGATAGTCTGGAAAGTTTTAGTTTGACATACATTCCATTGCCAATGCTTCTCTTACTTAGAAGTCATTTCTGCTGGAAAGGTTTAGTTTGACATACATTCTATTGCTCATCTTTTCAATTCTGTCTATTAAAAAATTTGGCTTTCGCAAATGTTGAAGACAGCAATCCACATCTTGATAGAAAACCGTTACCCATTATCAACTGGACATGTAGCTCAGTGATACAAGAGTCCACCAGCACAAGGAAGTTTTTGGGTTTAATTAGCCTATTAAAGATTTAGGCCTTTTCCACTTGCTGGAGATATTAATCCACATCTTGATAATAAAACGCCACCCATTATCAAATGGGATTGTACCTAAGTAATATAGCAGAGTCCACCGGCCCAGGGCAGTTACTAGGTTCAATAAACCTGCAAAAGTTTTAATACAACTATGAACTGTAGTGCTTGATTTTAGGCCCGCAATTCTCAAGCAGTAACTTTGTATCTTAATAAAGTAGCTAACCGTGCTAGGAGTGGACTAATGCATATTCTCTATATGTGACGAAGAGTTTGCATCATAGTTAGAGATTTCCATGATCAGTCTTGTCTTTACAAGCTCATTCTTTTTTATATTTGCAGGCTACAGAACTAAGCACAACTTATGCACAAACAATTCCTATCGGATTAGTCTAACGGGTCGACGATTTCGCCCGGCGTTAGACGACTCCGTCCATCGTCTCCGTTAACAGGCTCTATTAACCGTCAACGCCTCCCACCCCTTCCGTTCTCGTTTCTGTGACAATTTCGCCCGGAGGTTTCATTCACCGACAATCGTCCACTAGAGACTCTTTTTTTCAGGCACCCTCCGTTCACCGGTTCAGTGGCAGGCTGGCAGCTTCAAAAAGCGTGACATCGTACAGGGTCGTACTCCTCCAATTTCCAAGATGACGCGCTTCTAAGGCAATGCATGCCATGGCATCCATGCATCTGCCCATGTCAAGTTTGAAATTTGAACTCCGTAAATGGGCGGGCAAATTTTGAATTTGAACTGAGGGGACATTTGAATTTAGTGAGCGTTTTTCATTTACAGTTATATTTCCTTCCAGAGGTGACCAGTTGTATTTTGAAATGGAAATGGAGAAAGCGCTAGGACCTCTTTATCTTCCTTTGGTAGTGTCCTTGTCTATTTAGTCTTTTGTTTCCCTAACAGAGCTTTGTTTCAGGAAGGAAGGCGAAACACCCAACATAGCCAGCAGATTCAGCCCTGGCACCAAGTTCGCTTGAAACAGATATCACACAAACTTATCATTTGATAGTCTTATCCAAATAAATCTCAGGAATACAAGGTATCTCATCAGAGGAACTAAACTTTTTTTTAATGGCTCCGGCATTTACAGAAGTTTCATCGATTGAAATAATTGCAGATGGATATCCTGTGCAGCTTGATCGGGGAAAAAGATTTGGGATTATGATGGATACTGCCAAGGGCTTGGCTTTCTTGCATACCAAGTTTGAGTCTGCAATAATTCATGGCGATATCAACAATATTCTCTTGGACGGTGGCTTTTCTGCTAGGATTGCTGATTTTGGGCTCGCCAGGCTGAAGACGAAGGATCTCGAGCAGAAGCAGAAAGATGAGGTTCCTGAGGTGCAGAAATTTGACAGAAAGCGAGATCGACCGGCGCCGATCGATGTGATTGTTGCAGATGATAAGTCGGTGAGGGAAGAAATGGAGAGTGTGATGACTGTGGATATGGGTTTCTCTGCTGTTGATGGAGATCCGGGGCGTTTGGTGAATATGCAGTCGCTGGAGACTTATGGTAGTAGTTCGGTATCGCCAGAACAGAATCCGATCTTTCTGTCGAGTAACGCTTCGCCCGAGGGTTTGCAGGATGGGACAAAAACTGTGACCGAGACTCACGATGGGAGAACGCCCTTCGAGATTGTTGATTTGGAGAAAAACATGGGAATGCCAGTCAATGGTGGCACGCCCAAGGCTCGATCTGTGGACTGCAAAAGTACCGATTTTTCCAGGGATGATGATGATAAAATGAGCATCGACAGTGGGAGGAAAAAGAATTCCAAGGATTGGTGGTGGAGGCAGCAGGATGGCAGCGGGGAATTGAGCGTTAAAGACTATGTTATGGAGTGGATTGGTACCGAAATAAAAAAGGAAAGACCCAGGGGCAGTGAACGGGATTTGAATGTGGGTGGGAGGAGTAAGCCAGAAAAAAGAAAGCCAAAGAGGGATAAAAGCTTCGAATGGTGGGTGACTCTTGCCGAGGAGGACGAGAGCGAAGAGCCCAAGAAGAAAGAGAAATCGAAAATTAGAGAGCGCAGAGAATGGTGGAGGGAAGAGTTCTGTGATGAATTGAGCCATAAAAGCAACAGGAGCAGCAGACGTGCTAAAAGCAGAAGCGGTAGCAAAGACTGGTTTCGTGAAGACCCACTCCCACTCCACCACCATAGCAGGGATTGGGGTAGCAGAGATGTTTTGAGGAGCGGAATAACCAGTACACCGAGCATGAGAGGCACAGTATACTACGTTGCTCCTGACTATGACGGTGGTGGCGTTCTCTCAGAGAAGGGCGATGTTTACAGTTTTGGGGTTCTTCTGTTGGTCATTATTTCTGGCCGGAGGCCTCTGCAGGTCATGGCGTCTCCGATCAAGGAATTCGA
>LPNX010717711.1:585692-607710 GCA_001517045.1 Pseudotsuga menziesii
AACAGTTTCATATTCACTGTAATGTAGACATTGATTCCTATGGTCATTGACTTTGTTCCAAATTGGCATGTTTGGAATGTAAAGAATCCTCATGGTAAGAATCGATGCATATCTTTATAATTTTTTTCAAGAACAAACACTCTTTTAGGTAGAAGGGACCATTTTAGAATTGGTTCATTTTTTACCTTAAAAGATGCCCATTTAAATGGATTTAATACCTCAAAGCTAGAATTCAAAGTTCATAGGAATCAAACCTAATCAGATTTCTAGGAAATTCCTTATATGACTTTAAGTTGAATCAAGTCTAAGCAACTTTGGATGAATTTCTTGTATTAGCATCAATAATCTGAGTGTCATATTCCATTTATTTACCTTGAATATGGAATATCATAAATGATATTCTCATGCATTGTATCTTGACTAAGAGCTTTCTAACAGTTAAACCCAATCCAATGCCCTCCTTTGCTCGGATTCGATCCCGTGATATGCAACAGGTGAAACAACAACAAAATCCAGTCTCACTCGTCTCTCATATTGTCAACCGTGCCTTTTGTTGAAGAGAGTAATCTCAACTGTAGTTAGGTTAGAGAGTTAGGTAACCCACGGTGGTATTTACCTAACTGTGGTATTCACCCACAATAATAGTGGTTTGTATTTCCTATTTAAACACCTCTAAATAATGAGAAGGCAATCATCTGCCTGTACTGTTTCTTTTACATGGTATTAGAGCTGACAGCCCGATCCTTCCATTGTTGAGGTAAGCCTTTTCACAGAGTGGAAAGCACTCTAGCTTAGAAGATCTATTAGACCGATCGCAGTGGAGTCTTCCATTCTTGGCTTTACCAGATTTAGATCTGAGTCTTATAGAAATCTTTCCAGATCTGAAAAATAAGAAATACAACTCGATCAAAGGGGAGTCTCACCAGAGAACGGATATCCATTGCCGGGCCTTATCTAGGCGGGCGCTCATCGTGGCCACATTCCCAGGCTGACCACTGTCTGCACCCTGGTGTTGAAGGTGAATTTGAAATCGACCCAGGCACATATCTAGATTTGCAATCCAGGCACATATGAGTTGAGGGATCGCTGGGTTGAGAGATTAAGGGTCCGATGGGACAATTTCTCTACAAGCGTGAGGGCCCATGCAATGTGCTAACGCCGTTGCAACAACCACGTTCGAATCGCCCATTCTTAAATGGTAAAATAAATTATTTTAAAGGTTTTGTAATCGTGTATGGAAGCTTGCAGGGTGGGCATCACAGTATAATACCATTTGGGTGCAAAAGCCTGAAAATTTGGTGTGAAGACTGTTCACACTCGTTTTAAGAGTGGATTTGCTGAATCGCTGGGTCCGTCGGCAGCTGAAGAATCGCGTGTAAAGCAAACGGAGCTCGTAGGAGAAAGGAGGCAGTCAATTTCACATCTGCTATTTTTTTTTTTTTTTTTTGCATGCACCGCTTCTCTCCCACATTGCGAGAGCGGTGCCATCGCCCCTTTTGAAAAGTCCATAAGAAGTACCACCACTTTTCATATTTCTAAATAACGCGGTGAACTGCGGTCACTTGTACCGATTTGGGTCACCGTGCCCCCTCACCGCCATTTGTCTTTGCACCAGGAGCGGTGCTGTGGATTTTTTTTATTAAAAAAAAACAAGGTTTTTGTTTTTTCTATATTAAAAAAAGTGACAAGCAAGGAATTAAAAGGCTAAGTAAGGCATTTTTATTTTAAAAAAAAAGGCAAGGGAAATTTTTTTTTAGTCATATCCAATGGCTAATACCAGTTCTTTAAAGCCGATCTCCGGACCTGTTTTGACTGGAGCTAATTATGAATTTTGGTCTATCAAAATGAAGACATTTCTGCAACTCAACAAATGTTGGGATATGGTGGAAACCGAGTTCACAGAACCCGAAGCAGTTGCTCTGGCCGCAATGAATAATGCCCAAAGAAATGCTCTCGAAGCTCACCGAGACCGAGATCTCACAACCACATGGCTGATCCAAAGCTGCATTGCAGAGTCCATTTTCCCACGGATCTCAGGTGCTACTAGTGCACATCAGGCTTGGAATGTGCTTGCATCAGCCTACAAGGGAACCGATCACGTGAAAACAGTAAGACTGCAAACCCTACGCCTTCAATTTGAGAGTTTGAAGATGAAAGAGTCATAATTTGTATATCAATTCATGACTAAGGTCTCGGGTCTTGTGACCCAATTCCAAACCTATGGTGAACCGCTAGAACAAAAAATAGTTGTTCAAAAGATTCTTCGGTGTCTCACCATGAAATTTACTATGGTAGTGACTGCCATAGAAGAAGCAAAAGACTTGTCTAAATTCACCTTAGAAGAATTGATTGGATCTCTTCTATCTCATGAAGCGCAATTCACTTAAGAAGAAGAATCGTTGACCAATGCATTTAGCACTCAGGCTTCCCTCAACAAAGGTTGAGGCAGAGGAGGACGAGGTAGAGGAAGAAGAGGCCGATGGTTTCGATCTACAGAAGACAGAACCAATCATGAACACTCAGAGCATTCAGAAAACTCTCACAACTCTCAAGGTGAGAGGGGAAGAGGCAAGAGATGGACAAATAAGTCTAATGCTCAGTGTAACTACTACAAGAAGTATGGGCACTATGAACGAGAATGCAAAAAGAAGCAAGCTGACCAGAACAATAACCAGAACAATAGCAGAGCCAATGTCTCCAAATAAGAAGAAGGCTTGTCAGAGGTGATGTTTCTGTCTTATCAAGCAACTGAAGAAAACTGCAGCTTAGATCTATGGCTACTAGATAGAGGTTGCAGCAATCACATGACACGTAACAAGTCATTATTCTCTAGTCTAGATTCCTCTGTTATCATGAATATCAAGCTAGGAGATGACTCTCTGGTTCCAGCAAAAGGGAAAGCTATTGTTCCTGTACTTAGTAATCAAAATGAAAAATGTCTATTCATGAGGTGTTTTATGTACCTCATTTGAGTGTAAATTTGATCAGTGTAGGTCAATTACTTCAGAATAAGTATGATGTTAGGTTTCATGATACATACTGTGCTATCTATGATAAACCTCCTAGTAAGAGACTCATAGCCAAAGCTGAAATGACCAAGAATAGAATCTTTCCTCTTAGTCTTAGGAGTGCTAACCTTCCACATCATGTAGTTCATACAGTTTCTAGTCAAGATCAATCCTGGTTGTGGCATTGTAGATTTGGTCATCTTCCTTTCAAAAGTCTCCATCTCCTACACAAACAGTTAATGGTCAAAGGATTACCGGTTATTCATAAACAACCCAACACCTGTGAGGATTGTATCACTGGTAAACATCATAGTGACAGTTTTCCCACTTCCACATCTTGAGCCAAAGAGCAACTTGAGTTAGTTCATACAGACCTCTGTGGACCCATGCAAACCCAATCCATAGGAGGCAGTTTTTATTTTCTGACCTTAGCAAAAAAACATGGATTTATTTTCTCAGGCACAAATCAGAGACTTTCTCCAAGTTTAAAGAGTTCAAGGCTCTCACTGAGCAGCAGTCTGGAAAGCCCATTAAAATGCTCAAGTCATATGGTGGAGGTGAATATGATTCACATGATTTTTCAGACTTTTGTAAGCAGCATGGCATCCAGAGACAGTTCACCACTAGATACACTCCATAGCAGAATGGAGTTGCTAAACGAAAGAACTGGACAATCATGAACATGGCCCGTAGCATGCTGTCACATAAGAAGCTGTCAAATGAGTATTGGGCTGAAGCTATTGGATGCTCAGTCTACTTGCTCAACAGATCACCCACAGTAACTGTCCAAGACAAGATTCCTAAAGAAGCATGGAGTGGCACTAAGACTAGTGTCTCACATCTCAGAATATTTGGTTCTGTTGCCTTTGCACATATACCTGATGAACTCAGAAGAAAGTTAGACAAGAAAAGTGAGTGCTGCATTTTCACTGGTTATAGTGATTAGCATAAGGTATACAAGCTATATAATCCTGTCACCAAGCAGCTTGTGGTGAGCAGAGACGCAAAGTTCATTGAAGACAAATGATGGAGTGATCCTTCAGACATACAACATGAAGATCACTCATATCAGCCGGATCTACCTATCATACTTCCAAGATTGGAAGTACAACAGCAAGAATATGTAGCAGATGGTCCACCACAGAATCGAAAAACCAAAAGCTTGACAGAGTTATATGAACAGACTCCAATTCTTGACGAACAACTTCAGTTTTCTCTCTTCTCCTGTCAGCCCACATCTTTTAATGAAGCAATGAAGGATGCACAGTGGGTAAAATCCATGAATGGAGAGATTGATGCAATAGAGAAAAAACAGACTTGGGATCTTGTTGACATCCCTGCAAACAAAACCAGTATTGGAGTCAAATGGGTCTATAAGACCAAATTGAATGAAAAAGGAGAACTTGAAAAGAACAAGGAAAGGTTGGTTTCCAAAGGTTATGCACAGTGCACAGAAGTATGGTATAGATTATGATGAAACCTTTGCTCCTATAGAAAGTATGGATACCATAAGAGCTATACTTTCCATTGCAGCACACAATCAATGTCCCGTGTATCAAATGGATGTGAAATCTGCCTTTCTTAATGGAATTCTTAAAGAATAAGTTTATGTAGACCAGCCACCTGGTTATACTGTCAAGGGTCATGAAGACAAAGTGTATAAGCTCAAAAAGGACTTATATGGTCTAAAACAAGCTCCACAAGATTGGTACAGTAGGATTGATTCCTACCTCATCAACAATGGTTTCAACAGAAGCAACAATGAGCCCACTCTGTATGTCAAAACATAGCAAGGTAAAATACTGATGGTATGTCTTTATGTTGATGACATGATTTACACTGGTAATTCGATGCTTGAATATTTCAGGACAGTCATGAAAAAGGAATTTGAAATGACTAATCTAGGACTGATGAAGTACTTCCTTGGCCTGGAAGTTACTCAAACTGATAAAGGTATTTTTATCTTCCAACATAAGTATGCTACTGATATTTTGCAGAGGTTCAGAATGGATAAATGTAAACCAACAGAAACCCCTATAGCTCTTGGCACCAAGTTAACCAAGAATGGTGATGAACCAACAGTAAACAGTACACTCTATAAACAATTGGTAGGAAGTTTAATGTATTTGACTGCAACTAAACCTGATTTGATGTATGCTGTCAGTCTTATATCCAGATTTATGGAGTCTCCCAAAGACTCTCACTGGAACGTTGGAAAAAGAATACTGAGATATGTTGCAGGCACACTTGGATATGGCCTCTGGTACACTCATACACCAGACAACACTCTTACAGGGTACACTGACAGTGATTTTTGCAAGTAGTCTTGATGATAGGAAAAGCACATCTGGTTATGCTTTCCATTTGGGTACAAATATGATCTCTTGGGCATCTCAGAAACAACCCATTGTGAGCATGTCTTTTGCAGGAGCATAATATGTAGCAGCCACCACATCAGCTTGCCATGCAGCTTGGCTAAGAATACTGTTGAAAGATATGGGACACACTCCAAAAGATCCCACTTCTATTTTCTGTGATAATAACTCTGCAATACAGTTGTCTTAACATAATGTATTTCATAGAAAAAGCAAACACATTGACACTTGCTATCACATCATTCTTGAGTTAGTCAATGAAAAACAAATTTCTTTATTGTTTTGTGGCTTTAAGGAGCAGTTAGCTGACATGTTCACCAAACCATTGTGAACATCTACATTTGTATATCAGAGAGAGCACTTAGGCATAGACAGTGCTGATGATGTACTACCAGTTGAGATTAAGGGGGTTTGTTGAAGAGAGTAATCTCAATAGTAGTTAGGTTAGAGAGTTAGGTAACCCACGGCGATATTTACCTAACTGTGGTATTCACCCACAATAGTAGTGTTTTGTATTTCCTATTTAAAAACTTCTGAATAATGAGAAGGCAATCATCTGCCCATACTGTTTCTTTTACACCTTTGCCACAACCTCTGCTCAACTTCACTTTCACTTACAGAACTCAAATACTAATTATCAATGCTAAGACATATGTTGTTCTTTGTCGAGGGATATCATCGTTGTGCTTTTATCACTGCTAATTACAAAGAGTCAAGAAAGTATTTCGAGGAGTAGTTAAAAAAAGTTAATGTTATTGCACTTGGATCTGAGCTGGAACAATTGTCTAAATACTATGATCTTGATTTCAGTAGGCTCAAAATTGATGAATTCGTTTATGTTTTAGAACATTTTTCATTGCCAGAGTAAAATAGCTATAGAGTCTTGATGGCTAATATTTAGGATCGTCGTACAGAATATCGAAAGTTCAATGTTCAATCCAAGATGAAGGAATTACAGGAGCAAATCTTGCATATTTTTCTCTGCGTTCTACTTGAGTACTGCAATTTTATTCTATATTTGTCAGACTATTTGGGGTGGAAACTCATGTAAGCATAAACTACTATTCCCTGTTGCAGAGATTAAATTTCATACCATGAATGAGGCACAATTGAGATTCATCATTGAAGTGTTTGAAAAGTTAGCTCACCTACTTTTGTTTGAAGAAGAGATCATGTTGAGGGGCAGAGGTGAAGGTGACAACACAAACCAAAAGCAAATATTTTTCCAATTGGGAAAGATGGATCTGTAAAAAAATGCCCTGTATTGTCTGGTTAGAAGCTTAATCATATTCATTTTAAGCATAAACATACTCATTCTTCTTGTTCTAGGATTGGCACTATCTAGCTTTGCTTCTTGTTCTGGGATTGGCACTATCTAGCTTTGCTTCATGTATGTTATTGCAATCAAAATTATGGAATGTTTTCACTAAATGTTTTAACGAAACCACTCATTCAAGAAAAAAACTACAAATTTTCCTTTTAATCTACAACAATATAATTTTATAGCATGATATGAAAATCCCAGACCAATTACTTGACACAATTTACAATGGTTGGAATTTAGTTACTCTATTAACAATATACATGGCTTTTCTCATTCAAAACAACATGTTTACAACATAGGCCATTACAAATATTTGAATCATACTTGTTGTGATTGGTCATTTCAAATGCACTCTCTAGTCATTATAATACACTTTCATTTTGAAAGTTTTAAAATTTATATTTCATAAAATCATAGTTTTCTTCTTATCATGAAGAATAATTCAAAACACACAATTGTCTTGAAGAATAATTCAAGACACTAATATTAGACTCTGGGGATTATGAATGATACTTTTGAACCTTGTATACCACACTTGTAATTAAAAAAAAAAATCTAAGGTTGTTAAATGTTGGCTATATATATATATAATTTGAGGTTGTTCAATGTTGGCTTTATAGGTTTAGTTTCTTTGATATTTGACACTATATACATGTTAACTACATATTTATCATATATTTATAAATAAAAAGAATCTCCTTTGAGGTTAAAAGACTTGAGCAGCAGTTACTGCAGCTGGCGAAAATGAGCAAAGCAGAGATTTCAAAGACGATCCATTCAAAAGATGGAACGCTAATCATGAACCTAAATACAAAAAATGGAAATGACTACGAGCAATTCAAATCAGAAAGTAGATCTCATTTTTCAATTCAACCGTTGAAGAAGCAATTTAAGAGATACCAGGCTCTAGTAGGAAAAATGGATGACTTATGCATGGGAATAGTAAGTTTCTCACCTTTTCTACAAATCCTTAGAATTCATTGCACCACTTATCTTTACTCACAAAATACACATAACAAGTGGTCTAACAGACTTCATAGTAGAAGTGCATACCTGTGTTTGGATAAAATAGAACTTTTATGGAGAAAACTTCCAAACCTGGTGCATATGTTTTCTACTTTCTAATCTGCTTGGGTGCAGGTTTTTAGTTTGCATAAAAAACTTCAATTTTGTGTTTTGTGGTTGAAAAATTGATTGCAAATATTTTGTGGATCATCTGATGATAGTGTAATGTCATGTGACATGACAGCATGAGAAAGATCCAGCGCACACAAACACTGGTAGTAGATCAAGGGAGAAAATTGCAGTGCAAGAATTGTTTCTTATTGAAACCTTATAGCTTCAACATAATCTGGTAGCAACATGATAGAAATTGATAGCAATATAATATGACATTGCACATAAGTATTGTGCTATGAATAATGAGATTGCTTTCCCTACCAACCTCAATATGATGTAGTCAGTTGAGTCTGTTAAAAGTCAGCTGAAGGAAATTCAAAGAAGTTTGGAGAAAAGGTTAGCCAGAATCATTGGTGACCTTGAAGGAACTTTGGCACGTGATGGAATTCTGCATGTAAGGCACTAATTACCTCTCCAAAACTTTTACCCTTTAATATTGACAGGTTTGGAACTAACACAATCGTATAGCAGTATCGCAATGAGATTCCATTATGTTACATGGAACAAGGAGTTCCTAATAAATAAATGTACTTTTAATAAATAATTGCTTTCCCTTGTACACAGGAACTATTAATCAGGTAATGGATTGCGATGCCCCTAAAAAGAATTTGATATCATATTAGCTATGCCTTGATCCACAGTAGTCAACTAGATTTGAATCTTTGCTCTGTTTCTGATTTCGCTTGATATCATATTAGCTATGCCTTGATCCACAGTAGTCAACTAGATTTGAATCTTTGCTCTGTTTCTGATTTCTAGCGAAATGACTAGTTAGTTGTTTTAGATGCACAACTTTATTTTGATAAATGGATTTGAACTTTAATCTCAAGAATCAAAATATCTGCTCTTCTCCAATGCCACCTAGAATATACTAGATAGGAGCAAGCCATAATCTGACATTGTCAAACTGGATACACTTGGTTGCATAAAACTTGAGTTATTGTATGCAAATTAAGGAACCTCTGATAACAACCTTTTATCCCCAACAATGAATAAATGAAATTATTCCATTGTAAACAGGAATACATGGTATTTCTGTTCATTCTCCTTGAAAGATCAAAAGAACAAAAATTATCTTGTATGATGTAGGTTTTGTTAGACTATTGTTACATATATATAATATATGGCATTGATATGGTCTGCAATAGGATGGCAGTTTTCTTCTTTGGGTGGAGTGGGTTTGATCTTTCTGGTGTCTTCCTTGTTCTCTGGCCCTCCCTATTGTGCCCATATTATCAATGGGTTTTTTCCATGGCCCTCCCTATTGTGCCCATATTATCAATAGGTTTTTTCCATGGCCCTCCCTATTGTGCCCATATTATCAGTGGGCTTTGAAAATTATTTCCATGTTGTTAAGTATATGGGGATTTGTTTCCTATATATTTGGTGGGTATTTGGATTCAAAGCTTGCTAAAAGTGTGTTGCCCAAGATATGCTCTCGAGTTGAAAACTCTTCTCTCCATTCCTTTCCACACCCATTCCCATTCCTTCAACCTCAATTCCCTGACACCCCAAGATCCCATCTCAAAAGATTGAATGAAGGGATTCTCTCACTCTACTAAGGAGATGAAAGATGGCAGAAGCCGAGCATGAATATACTATGGAGGCATGCATTCCATTTTTTAGGTTAACCATCTTGGTGTAATAATTTATTTTGCACTTGTCATGTATCTTAATATAATTCTACAAAAATGCTTAATTTGTATAAATAAACTAATTATATTTCACTTTTTTCATATTATATTTATTATTGTGCCATTATTTTATGTATAAATGTTTAATTTGTATGAATAAATTACTTAAATTTATCCTCAATAAAGCACTAAATCATTTGAAATTTTTTTGTGGTTACATTTCTATTGATATAGAGCATTGTATTTGCTTTGTGAAATAATTGAGTTAGCAAAAATATTATTTGTATGTTTAATTCAAATCAGAGTATCACTTTAAAAGGTGTACACAAATTTTAGTTCATGTCCCTATTTATTATAAACTTCGAGGCATATTATCATGAGACATGATACATGTTTAAGATGATTACTTATTCATTGTAGTGAATCCACAAATTGTAATTAAAATAACTAAGTGTAATTAATGAGGTGGTTGCAAGTTCATCCTTGTGCACAGAAAGCAATGAAACCAAATCATATCATTCCTATAAACAAGTTACTTTTCATTTATATTATGTTTAAAAAAAATTCATCCTTGTTGGTGTGAATTTGGCTAATTTCGATCACCTCAAATGGTTGGCATGCCAATTTTATGGCATATATAGTTGAATGTGGATTTATTAGTGATACCAAGTGCATTAGATTTTGATTTAAAATTTATGGTGTGCTATATATCAAGAACTAGTCATGGTTTCATAAGAAAGTGCATTTCACATGATAATTGATAATAATTGGTTACACATAAAGGGTTGTGTGTGATAAGACCTAAAACATGTTAGGTGCACGTGTTGAAGGGTGACGGGATCTTGCCACGTACTAGAAGTATTCTAAGACAAATTGTGGATTGATCTTCTTGATAGAACAACTCATCATTACGATGTCATTTTATGCATTGAAATCGAAAAAAAATAAAGAGACATATGAGAATTCATCTAATTCAACCATGAATGAATAAATTACTAAAAAGATCTATTAATAAGGTACTATGCAATAACTCAAATTAAGCGATGGAATAATAGCCATAGAATTGGGAGTGCTAGGTTATTAGTTCCTTCAAGTATCCATTCCCTTAGAATATAGACATTATGCAATGAAAAAATAAAATATTATTAACTAAAAACATATATTTTATAAAGGAAGAACCAAAATATGCCTTGTATGGCTCATATCAAAATAATTATTAAGGTCTTTAAATACTCAACTAATGAAACACCATCAACCAAAAACCGTTGCAAGAGAAGGATCTTTCCATACTCCAATGTATATTGAAATGCTTGTCACATAACTTTTATCATTATATCTATATACATTATATTACAAGTCTTAATGAAACATTGAAGACAATGTTCCATTGTATATTTATTATTTATTTATAATTAAATATACTAATACCATTATTATGATTCAAATTATGTTTAATGATATATTAATTTTTTAAACGTCCTTAAATACCTTTCATAATGAGAGTAAGTACATATTTAAGATGGTTACTTATTTATTGTAGTGAATTCACAAATTGTGATTGCATTGATTCCATCAAAACAAATGTTAATATAGAGATAAGTAAAGTTAGTCTCCAATTTTGAAACTTTAAATTTCAATTAAAATAGGGTTTAAATGTATTCCTAACTTTTAATATATTAATTGCAATGAAGGGTTTGTTTAAGCGAAGTGCATTCCAAATGATTAAAATTGGTATATTCAACTTTTATTCATATTATGTGGGTTTCTAATGCATTTAAGTATGATTTTAATTACACACAAGATGCTAATTCATGCTAAGTAAGTGTGAGCTTGTATATAATAAATGTTAATTTAAATGTAGATTGATTTAAGCCTCGTTATATTTGCACACAATTATCATAAAGTGAAAAAAATCAAAATTTTATATAAAGTAAAGTTTAAAAAATACTCGTCATAAAGTTTAAAAATGATGACTTTATAAATTACAAAAAAAATATCATATATATAACATTCACATAGAATAGAAATCAAAACATTGAGTTATAAACAATATCCCCACTAACCCAGGCATGACCATTGTCACCACCACCATCTCCTACACCAGGCTTGCTATCATACCTATGACCATCACAACCACTATTGTCACCTACAATAGGCCCCCCACCAGTCACCACCACCATTGTTTCCTACACCAAGCCCCCTATCACTTGTCGTAGTGTCAAAACCATGCATATTACAATCCATAAAAATAGAATCTAGGATTGCATATTGTAACTTAAATTTACAATCAAGTTTGATAAGTTTTAGTGCAAAATTTATGAGATGACTATATTTTTAAATTTTAACTAGATGCATCAAGTTACTTGGTTCAAGTCAAAGATAAATTGTATGTATGGGATTTGGGTTTATGTAGATGGCATTTGAGTATGTGAACCCATCCTACTCATGCCTTGTGGAGTATACTTCGGCTAATGCTAGCTTTGAGAAGTCTAGCGACAATGTCCCTATGGCCTGGATAACATCGTCATATTCTGGCATTCCTGACTCCAGTGCTTTCGCCTATAGCTAATGGCGGCGGCTAATGTATTCCCAAGATCAATGCCCTATGTCTCAGCCTTGAAAGTGGTTTTGACTTTGTTGATGGCCTCTATGAGCTTGTTGAGGTGCTTGGCGACTTTGCTAGCCACTTGCACCTGCAGTGTTCTTAGGCCCTCAAGGTTGCTCTTGGCTACTTCCACAACAGCATCTGCAAGTAGGCCAATGTCTTCTTTATCCAAGCTGATAGTATTGTACATTTTGTCATCTTTTTGCTTCATACACGGGTGTGTGCGCCCTTGTTCCAGCTCTTGTTGTTGGGTCCGCACCTCCTCATCAATAGGTGTGCCTTTTGAATCACCACGACCAGAGCCATCATCACCTTCGTCATTATCTTTGTCACTATCTTCATTGGGAAATTGGTTATCTTGCACATCGTCACCATCATTGTCTTAATCGTTTTCTTGGTCGTCACCTTGTCCATCATCTTGGCCATTACCTTGGTCACCAGGTGGGTCTAGTCCTTGGTCCATCTTCTCCTCAACTGGGTGGTGCCCCTCTGCCAACCAATCCTGTATGATCGCATCCACATCCGCATTCTCAATCATAAATCCCGTCGGGTGTGCCTGCTTGTCTGGATCTTGCCCCGGCTCCAAGATAACATTGTGGATACCAGCCTGGAAGTTTATGAACGCTGCATATCTTTGTACTGTCACAACTTTTATTCGATACTGGTGTCACAAAAATTCTCACAGTGCCTTCATGTGTAGAAATAATGATATCTTATTGTCTTTTTCCTGGATCATATGCTCCTTGTTCTCCCATAGTTTCTGGTACTTTGCGCTATGGAAAAGCACGACGATGTCTTGCGGCTAGTAATCCGATGGGTCTGACCAAAGAATAAAAGAGATCAAAATGAGCATCCTGGAGTAATGGTATTTAGTCTTACCATCCACCTACGCTTGCTTCGCATCCTCTATCAGTTCGTTCAACAAAAACTGCGACCAATTGAACTTTACTCTCGCGGCACAGTGCTCTGCTAGTTCAACAGTCCCGGTGGTACACTCAGTAGATCGCATCTTACGCAACATCTTGCAAGGTAATACTTTTGTGGTGAACCACACCGTGTTATTAGTGATTGAGCTAATGATAAATCCTCTACCTGCGCACTGCAAGTCATATTTCTACTTCATCTTTGTGGTATCCATGTTTGGTCACAGATATGGCGCAAGGTCGTCTCCTTGCCGTGGGAGACCCGTTATTTGTGAAATGAGGTCGACACCCACTGGATATGGTCGATCAAGCCACAAGTATCCTCCATGAAAGAAAACAAGAAGTTGTCACACATATATGGTTACTTGCATGCTCCGCCCAAAGTGCATCATGAGCATCAAGTTGAGTAGGCCCGCGTTGTCAACACCTCAAGCCCAATCCATTGGTACTATGAGCTGGGGCTCAAGTGGCACAGAAGTAGTCATGAACATGTAGTTTTTCCTTTCTAAGCCCGCTTACTTGCAGGTATCAACATCCTCAAACTAAAGCTTGGTTAGCTTCAGGATTATGTTCATGAGCAGTGGTACATTAGCAGGGATCTGCGACAAGACCAAGGAAGAACATGATTTGGTCAGAAGCTTCACCTCCTGTGCATCGGCTCTCCTTGGCTGAACATAAGGGGGTAGTAGGTTATGTTCTATGATGGTGGCACCCGCATCCCTACGTGGTGGTGACTCTGGTGCTTCCTCAACCGGTATTTCTTCAGTGGCCTTATGCTTCTGCTTTGAAGGCTTTGGCACCCTGATTGATAGTGCCGAAGTGCCTAGGATGTCTCTCTCTGATATGAAGGGTCACGGTCATGCAGCCAGTATGTTCACAGGTGTATCCTAAACCAGGGTCTCTACAGGGGTCGAACAAGATGCAAGAACAACAGTCGAACCATAGGCCAAACCAGCCATATGAGTTTTCTACGGGTTTGGTCGCACCATTGTTTTGGGTTCTTGTTCTTCCTGTTGTACTTCTAGTGACAAAATTTATTCTTCGATTGGACACGATGAAGTGATTGTCACATTATATTTCTCATTGGCATTGGAAATCTCAATAACCATTAGCTTTGGCTCTCAGTCTCAAGCTCTGGTTCGCTCTGGTCTTCTCTGTGCAAGTAAACTAAACCTTAACAACAAAACCTGATGTTTATAGAGGTATGCTCATGCCTCATGTGATCATTGCATGGAAAATCAACGTCTTGTCGATCACATGGGATTCTCATTTGTCTTGATGAAGAAAAATGGGCAAGCTTAGGTTGAACAAGTGCAAGCGCACTACCAGTCTCCACCTTTCCCACCGAATCAGTATGTGCCTCAGAATCAATATGTGCCACAGAATAAATATCAGCCGCAATACCAGCAGAATCAATGCCCACCACAAAAACCACACCCTCGGGGAAGGGGTGGTGGAAACTTTAGAGGAAGAGGAGGAGGATGATTTTCTAGAGGAAGGGGTCAGGTTACATGCTATAACTATGGACAGCTGGGCCATTATGCCAGATATTTCCAAGAGCCTGCAAAGACATGCTCATATTGCAAAGCGCGAGACTACAATGTGGAGAAATGTCCTCAGTTAATTGTGAAGTGGCAAGCTTGGATCATCGCAGGTCCTAACCCTGTGCAGAATATGAATCCAAATTGAAATCCTAACTTAAATGTTCAGATGATTGTAGTTAATCCAAGGGAGTCGAGCATTGTTGACATGACATGAGGAGGTGTTGTGACTGGAGCTAATTGGGATATATCGCCAGAACAACCACAACCGCAGCCAAAGGTGTGACCCACAACGCAGAAGAAAGTACCATTTGACGTTCAAAAGTAGAAGCAAGTCTTTTTGGATGTGTGACCGGAGTTTGTAGATAAATAACAACCGTCGACATCAGCTGAATTCAGGGAGATTCCTGAACGTTTCCAACATCTATTCTAGAAGCAAATCACAAAAAAATGTTAGTAGTCTCAAGTCATTTATGTCAAGTTGCTTAGTGCTAATTCAAAATATAGATGCTATTGAAAAACTACAAGCACTAATAGAAGAAACCCCAGAGGAACCACAACCTAGAAGAAAGGTTAACCATGTCAAGAAGCAATTCAAAAACAGTCGCGAATTAAGAATGACTTCGCAGATAGGGGATTATGAAATGGATTACATCATCCTAGATTTGGGGTCGGACAATATTATGACTCGACAAACTTGGGAAAGCATGGGAAATCCATGCTTGGACTGGTCCCCAGTCTAGTTGCGACTTGAAAATCAGGGAAAGGTCCTACCAATTGGTAGGTTGATTCAAGTCTCTGTCGTCATTGAGGGGTTGCACACATTTGTAGACTTTGAAGTCATTAACATTATCGATGACACGAACCCATATCCCACGCTTTTGGGGGTAGATTGGGCCATAGATAATCAGAACATTATCAATTTCAAGAAAATGATTCTATCATTCAAGGATGATGATATGAGGGTAGTGTCTCCCATTGATCCATTAGAGGGACAAAGATACATCGAGCATGTCTACAATGAGGTATAGGGTGATTATCTCGACCAAATCTACAATGTCACTACCTTACAACAAGATTACATCAACTCGACAGCGGATGGAAACTTGAATTGGAAGAGTGCTAGTTCCTGCACATCTGACTCAGGAGAGGCCTTAGAGAACTAGAAAAATAGATTGCATGAAGTCTCTATGATGCGATGCACCAAAGTTACCCGGTCGATGCGATGTGTGGAGAATCAGTTGAGGGAGTTTCCCACATATGAAGGGTTACCTAACCTTGTGACCTTCCTCAACGAGTTTGAAGGACTTTTCACAGAGACGCATCGCTTGTCTGCATTGGACTATGTGTTGAAGGCTATGCCTTCCATATGGTGGGGTACACATAAGCAATCCATAATAGAATGGCCACAGTACAGAAGATCATTGGAAGTTATATTCAACGAAGAAGTCAATGTCGATATTCAAAAACAACGAAACCATTTGTTGGCCTATTTTCCTTACTTACACGACCTAGGTTCAACAACAACAAAAAACCAACAAAACACCCAAAGACATCATCCTAATAGAGAAATATCAGTCGAAAACACCCACAAGGAAAGCGTAGTCTCACCCAAGATATATTATTGTGTAAATGCCAGAACCATGTTTCCGCAGTTGGCGAGGGAGTGCAGTCCCTTGGCGCACAGCCAAGGCACTTGACAGAGATGGAGAGATGGAGTCTTTCACTACTCGATAGAGGCACAATGGAGCAACATAACCAGCATGCAACACTATTTATCCTTAACAATTTTATCAACCGATGCAACTATGCGACGCAACCGGTTCCGTGAACATAACGACAACGACACAACTATATTATGACTTAACAGTATTTTAATAGGAGTAATACATAGTGCTCAACAATGCTTTATTCATTCATTCATTTACCACATTCATCAATATTGTGACATTCATTCACACAATAACTGTAAATAATGGAAGACAATCAAACATTCAGCATTGACAGTTAAACATTCAACCATTCACATTCACCATTCAACATTCATCAACATAGGAAATAACGTGGAAACCCATCTGGGAAAAACCACCAAGGTGCTCTTCATCTAGCATGAGAAATATAGGTAGCACCTTGTAGTCTATGACTTACAGACTATTCTTAAGATATGTCTTTTAGCTCAACTCTTCTTTCTCTCATGGTCTCTGGTGTATTCTTCTATCTACTCCTACTGATCCGCACATAGCCTGGATCGACTCTTCTACTCTACTGTCTGCGCATTCAGCTGTAGATCAACTCCTACAAATGGTCTGCACAATCAACTGCAAATCCATGGCTCAACATCCTTCTACTATCAGACTCCTCTTTGATCTTTTACAATGCTTCTACTCTTACCAACTCTTAATGAAGATAACCCTTATACAGAGTGTGTTCCTCCTATTTATAGTGTTTACAAGACTGTGCAGAGTCAACTGAGTACAGCTCAATTATTACAGACTCAAGTAGCTACAAAATATCTTTCATTACATTAATGTCGACCCATACCTAGCCGCAAAAGTCCAGCATTACATTAACCACAGCCATAACTAGTCATAGAAACATCTTTCAACCTACCTGTACAGGTCGTAACTAGCCGCAAAATTGTCCTTTAGTCTTCCATTGGTCCGTCCTTCTACGATATTCCTTGACTTCTACCTGTTCAGCCTTAACTCTTATACCTGCCTCTTCCACTGAATCAGATATGCCTTTCCTCATCGTAATGATCCTCGTCTCAGCTTCCTCTGCTCTGTGCTTGTGCTTCTTCCTTTAACCTACCTTTCTCTGTCGCACACCTGTTTTTCCTTTCTTGCGTGTCGGATTCTTCCTTGTGCACTTTTCATGGCCCAATAGTACGCCCTCAACACACTTCCCAACACATCCTATTACCCCCAAGGTGCACTAATTGGATCAATTCTTGCGCACCATATTGATGGCCAGAATTTTCGTTGCAACACGAACAACCTTATAATTGATGGTATTTATGACGGATGCCCATTTGTTGCGAACCAACTCATATTTATTTCTCATCTTGGAAGCCAACCTTTTGTCATTATATTTTTCATGGAAGTACTGTGACGGATCGGGTCCTTGCATTGTTAACCCTGTAATCTGAGATATCAACTCGACAATGACTGGCACCCACTGGTCCAGCCACAAATAACCACCGTGGAAGCACATCGAAAACTACTTAGCGCATGCGTTGGATTCCACCAACCTTCCAAAGTGAGGGATATGGATGAGTTCTAAGATTCACAACTTCTGTAATCCCAATGCTCACTATTGTGGGGTGCACACCATTGGGTCGCTTTCTTGCCCTGTCTTCGCCTCAAATGGATTCGATGTGCACTCAGTATATGCCAGCATATCATGGTATGCGTACTTCATCTTCGTCAAGTATGGCATGATATCGAAGGTGCATTTCATCCCCATCAGTAGTGTTGGCATCCGAATTGAATACTTCTGGTTCTTTTTCAACTTTCGTTGCTTGTCGATGGGATTGCATGGGGGAACAAATTCAGGGATGTCCACAGCGATCACCCTAGTCCTTTATGTGGATCCCTTACCTCCTGTTATCTCCATATTTGTCCCACAAATTTGGATTCTGACAAGCATGAATGTAAAGTCTATTAGCATTTTTGCGTAGGTCATGAATATCCCAGTTAGCCTAGTCAGTCCTCCTTATTGTCTCAGCTTCCATCCTGGTCAACTTGTACATTGTGTCTTTCGCCTTGTTTTCTAGTTTTGCCCATTATCTTATGTGCCATTTTATTTTAAATAGTTCTTTTTAAGAGAGGTTATCACATAAAAAATGGATCTTTTGTCTCCTTCCCAAGGCGAATTCCATCTCCATAGTCATATCAACCATTGAAGTATGGATACCTAAGTTGAAGTTTCAAACCCAGGAGTCTGTCGAGATTGTTTAAAAGTATTGGTTTAAAAAATTGGCAGGTAGCGTTCAACTCTGGAAAGGGTATAAATGCTTATCCTTTGATTACATGCGGGGTTTTATCTAACATATGGGGTTTTATCTTGAGTTCAAGTTCAAACTCTTATGCTCTCTCCAAGAATTATGAAGAATGCCATTTTCCAATAAGAATATTAAATTCACAGTTGTGAAAGAAATCGTCTAGGTGTTGATATCATCATCTAGCTAATATCAATGGCCCTCTATTATATCGACTCGTCATATGCAACTTCATATGTTGATCTTCTTATATACTGGAGACCTGAAGCAGAGGGGATAGGAGAGGTTCAAGAAGTTATTGACATGTGTGATTATGCGGTTGGCCTAAGTCGACAGTTGAATGGCTCTATCATACCTTCAGAACGGCCCAATCATATGATGATGGAGGTTTGGAATCCTCTTGGTATAGTATGAGTAATTACCGCATTCAACTTTCCATGTGATGTACTTGGATGGAATGCATACATTACTTTAGTTTGTGGCAACTGCGTTGTTTGGAAAGATGCTCCTAATACACCATTGATCTTTATAGTGACAACAAAACTCATAACCGAGGTGTTAGAGAGAAATGGTTTGCCTGGTGCCATTTTCACCTGCATCTGTGGTGGTGCAGAGATTGGGCAAGCGATAGCTGAGGATAGAAGAATCCCATTGGTATATTTTACTGAAAGCACGAAGGTTGGACAGATTGTTCAGAATCTAGTCAACGCAAGATTTGGGAAGTGTTTGCTTAGCAATGGTTGTGCGATCTGTTTGTGTGCTGCAGTTGGTACTGCTGGACATCGATGTATCAGTTGCTGACGACTGTTACTTCATGAGAAGATATACAAGCGTGTCATCCCATTAGTCAAAAGGAATTTTTCCAACAAATTGATGAATTGCAAGTTTAGAAAATCAACAACAAATCTCAGATTATTAGGCGTTGGACCAGGAATTGAAGGGCATATGGCAGCTACAAGATTTCAAGCGGCCCATCTCAGATTTGAAGGCGACATGTGAGGATCAGGTCCAGATCTTTAGGCATAAAATCAACATTAAATTCAATTACGGTTATGATTGGTGACAAGTGACAAAAACGAATTTTAAATTCAAAGGAGGATCGGCAATCAAAATATCCTTAGCAAGCAGTTGCATAATCAATTACAAGTGGCAGAGTATTTGGAGTCTGCCAGATTAATTCCAGATTTCAAGTTAAAGATAAGCTCCAGATTAAAAAGGGATTAGTCTAAAAATCGAGTTCGAGTAACAATGTTAAATACCAGTCATCACCAACCTGCTCGAGCTCAAAGGTGTCAAGCATTGGATACAATTCGTATATTAAGACTATGACTATTAAAATAAATCTTAGATTTGGTTTTGCTTAAAATCAGCTACAGCTGACCCGATATCAGATTTGACGTTATCTTTTTGCTAAATTAAGGACATGTAAGCCTCTCAAGGCTAGAAGGAATGTAATGTTATATATTGGTTAGAAGGAACTATAGAAGAGGGAGTAGGAGAGCGTTCTTCCTTTCATAAGGAGACGAGAGGTCCCAGCTAAGGGGGGAGAGTAGAGGTCTCGAGCAGGGGACTGCGGGTTGGCATTTTTGGAGTAATGCATGATCAATTGTAAGCACATCTGTGTAGCATGAGCACTTTGTAGCTTCAGTGACAGGTTCTGTTTATGAATGAAACTTGATGATGATTTGCCCTTGTGTTATATAAATTGTCTTTCTGATAATTCTGTTATGTATATGGTCATTCATATTCCATTGCAATAACTATTATCGTGTGGAGACAATTATATTTATATTTTATAGACAGTGGCAGTTTCACTTCCTGATTTCAGGATCATAGTAATCTGGATATTGAACTTTGTGATTGATTCATGTTATACAGCACTTGTTTGATTCTCCTGCAGCTCTGATTTCATACCAGCCTTCTCTTTAATGCTTTGATCTTCTTATAAATACCTGTATTTACCAATCTGTGACATATACCAGCTTTGCTTATTGTAAACTGTGTGGTGCTTTTTACATCCTTTGATTTCATACCAGAATTGTGCGATCTGTACAAACAGTTATACTAGCCTAGTTCCTTCTAGTGCTGTGAAGTTCCATTAGCCTTGTTTGATACCAGTTTGTGTTTTTAGTTTGATTTCATTTAATTTATACATTTTTTGAACAAATATTTCCTTAAGCTTGAATCCCGTAGTCTAGGTTCAACTTTAGGGATAACATCTTCTGGCGCCGTTGCCGGGGACGGACAAAGGAAAGGATATCTTCCCCAGGAAAGAACGACAAAGATCGGATCCAGATCTTGACGGTGGACAGGAGCAGGGTATTAGTTGGACTACAGATTTATTCACCGGGCGACTCCATTGGTTTCAAAATGCAAGATTCAGTTACTGAGCGAGTTACTTCCTGTACCAAGACTATCGGGGTTGAGGTAGATCATGTTTTTCTTCAATATTTTCGAGAATGGATGAGTATGTCTTCTGTTGATGAATTAAACAAAGAGTTTTCTTCTTTTTTATATTCTGATAACATTTCAAGTGAAGAAGATAAAATTGATTTTTTGAAGAAGATTTTAAAAGCATTTGAGTTAGAGTATGAAAGTTGGTTGTTAGAAAAGACTTCTCAAGATGACAGTATTACTGCTGTTGTTCCAATCATTTTTAGGTGTGTGATTTGGAATGAAGAATTAAATCTGCATATCTTAGAAAGTAGAAAGTGGTTTTCAAATGATTGTGAAGAAGATGGTTTTATGGAGATAGTGAGCTCAGAGTTTATCCAGAGGAAGCTTGCTTATCTTCAAGAAGAAATAGGGATATCTGATCAAAATACGGTTTTAAATTATTTTTATGATCTCGTGGTTGCTTATCTCGAGGTTTTTATCAATTCCATCCATTTAGTTTTGTTCAGCTATAAATATGGGTTTCAGATTCATGATAAGATGGCTGCAAATTATTCAATCTTTATTTTACAGAAGCATGTTTCAAGATTTCAATTGCTAATTCAGTTCTTAACTTGGTTCCATTGGAAATCAAGTTACACATGATCAGTTTGATTTCTCCAAGAGCAGAGTAGATGTGTGGAAAAATAAGCTCGTTCATGAGCATTTAATTTTTGCAGTTTTCATGGTGATTAGATTTTTAGCAGGTTTACAATGATTTTATTTGAATAAAAGGGGGCAGATTTCAGAATTTTTCAGGGGTTGACTGAAGAGTTGACCGTATAGCCCAATGGATAAGGCACAGGTTTGCAAGTTCTTGGCAACTCGCAGGGAGCATGCCATCCCCGGATAAGGCCAGATGTTATCTCCATATTTGTCCCACAAATTTGGATTCCAACAAGCATGAATGTAAAGTCTATTAGCATTTTTGCGCAGGTCATGAATATCCCAGTCAGCCTAGTCAGTCCTCCTTATTGTCTCAGCTTCCATCCTGGT
>LPNX010717711.1:607860-624968 GCA_001517045.1 Pseudotsuga menziesii
TCATCATCTAGATAATATCAATGGCCCTCTGTTATATCGACTCGTCATATGCAACTTCATATGTTGCTCTTCTTATATACTGGAGACCTGAAGCAGAGGGGATAGGAGAGGTTCAAGAAGTTATTGACATGTGTGATTATGCGGTTGGCCTAAGTCGACAGTTGAATGGCTCTATCATACCTTCAGAACGGCCCAATCATATGATGATGGAGGTTTGGAATCCTCTTGGTATAGTATGAGTAATTACCGCATTCAACTTTCCATGTGATGTACTTGGATGGAATGCATACATTACTTTAGTTTGTGGCAACTGCGTTGTTTGGAAAGATGCTCCTAATACACCATTGATCTTTATAGTGACAACAAAACTCATAATCGAGGTGTTAGAGAGAAATGGTTTTCCTGGTGCCATTTTCAGCTGCATCTGTGGTGGTGCAGAGATTGGGAAAGTGATAGTTGAGGATAGAAGAATCCCATTGGTCTCTTTTACTGAAAGCACGAAGGTTGGAAAGATTGTTCAGAATCTAGTCAACGCAAGATTTGGGAAGTGTTTGCTTAGCAATGGTTGTGTGATCTGCTTGTGTGCTACAGTTGGTACTGCTGGACAGCGATGTATCAGTTACTGATGACTGTTACTTCATGAGAAGATATACAAGCGTGTCATCCCATTAGTCAAAAGGAAATTTGCCAGCAAATTGATGAATTGCAAGTTTAGAAAATCAACAACAAATCTCAGATTATTAGGCGTTGGACCAGGAATTGAAGGGCATATGGCAGCTACAATATTTCAAGCGGTTCATCTCAGATTTGAAGGTGACATGTGAGGATCAGGTCCAGATCTTTAGGCATAAAATCAACATTAAATTCAATTACGGTTATGATTGGTGACAAGTGACAGAGACCAATTTTAAATTCAAAGGAGGATCGGCAATCAAAATATCCTTAGCAAGCAGTTGCAGAATCAATTACAAGTGGCAGGGTATTTGGAGTCTGCCAGATTAATTCCATATTTCAAGTTAAAGATAAGCTCCAGATTAAAAAGGGATTAGTCTAAAAATCGAGTTCGAGTAACAATGTTAAATACCAGTCATCGCCAACCTGCTCGAGCTCAAAGGTGTCAAGCATTGGATACAATTCGTATATTAAGACTATGACTATTAAAATAAATCTTAGATTTGGTTTTACTTAAAATCAGCTACAGCTGACCCAATATCAGATTTGACGTTATCTTTTTGCTAAATTAAGGACATGTAAGCCTCTCAAGGCTAGAAGGAATGTAATGTTATATATTGGTTAGAAGGAACTATAGAAGAGGGAGTAGGAGAGCGTTCTTCCTTTCATAAGGAGACGAGAGGTCCCAGCTAAGGGGGGAGAGCAGAGGTCTCGAGCAGGGGACTGCGGATTGGCATTTTTGGAGTAATGCGTGATCAATTGTAAGCACATCTATGTAGCATGAGCATTTTGCAGCTTCAGTGACAGGTTCTGTTTATGAATGAAGCTTGATGATGATTTGCCCTTGTGTTATATAAATTGTCTTTCTGATAATTCTGTTATGTATATGGTCATTCATATTCCATTGCAATAACTCTTATCATGTGGAGACAATTATCTTTATATTTTATAGACAGTGGCAGTTTCACTTCCTGATTTCAGGATCATAGTAATCTGGATATTGAACTTCTCAGCAAACTCTCGACGATGCTCTTCAAGCTCACTCAAATCTGCAACTCAATAATCACATTGGTGCCTCCAAGCCACACCCTACCAATTCTTATAGCGCAGTATCACTTGTGCGAAATATTTCCTAATCATCATGACCAAATCCACCATTCATCACCTAAATTTGTCATTGATCCTCTCGATCTAACGGTCGGATTCACCATAAATAAACGTCTCATCCATCGATGCCACCACTTAACTGGTTTAACTGCTGTATTAACTGCATGATTTGACCCTATCGCATCTCTGTGGGCATCACCACACTGCGACCTCAACAATTTTTCTTATGCGGCCACTAGATTCCAGTGCACGAACCTTTTTAATACTACCTTATGCATTTTATTTCTTCACTGCGCAATGCCTCAAGCATCACGTCACACCGAGCGTTCCTGGTAGGGATTGAGTCGGTTGTCGTTCACTAACTTAGGTAGAATCACACCATTTAACTGTTGTAACTGCACCACACCTCCGTCGGTAATGAAATTGATAACATAAGGACTCAATCAATGCATTTGCAACTTACTTGGATGTTTCACAAACTTACTGTCATATAGCAGCACCATGTCTCCTTGCTGAAAGTGCTTGTTTTTTATGTGTCGGTCATGCCATGCTTTCTCGCAATCCTTCTCAACACACTGATGAAATCCTACAACGAACCGATCTTCTTCTAGCTGCACCAACTGAGCGAGGCGCTCTTCCAGTGCTCCTTTGTCATCCATACTTGTCGCTGCTGCAATGCATAAACTTGGAAAAATATACTCCATTGGCATCACTGCTTCCTTCCCATACACCAACTTGAATGGTTTCTGTCCTGTTAACCTTTTGCAAGTAGTGTGATAATCCCATAAGATCATCGAAATATTCAAATCCCAATCATCGTGGCTTGCATTGCCAACCTTTGTGAGCCCATACTCCAACACCTTATTGAATGCTTTGACTGTCCCATTAGCTTGCAAATGATAAGGAGTGCTCTTCTTATATTGAATCTGGAACTCCTCAGTCAGCACACTGATGATGCGATTGATGAAATGACTTCCTTGATCACTCATCAAGATATTTGGACAACCAAATTGAGTGACAATATTTTCAAACAAAAACCTTGTTGTAGTCACAAAAGTGCAATCTTCCACCGGTGCAGCTTCTTCCCATCTTGTCAAATAATCTGTCGTTGTGATGATATACCACGCAATAGTCATTTTTCCTAGTGGATTGATTGATCCCATTAAATCCACTTCCCATTTATCAAACAGCTACAATGTTACCTGAGGTACTAAGGGCGTCTCATCCCTTCATGATGGTTTCCCCGTTCTTTGGAAAACATCGCAAGTTCTTGCATAATCTGTTGCATCACCGTGTAGGTTTGGAAACCATAGTCCTACATGGAGTACCTTTCTGGTAGTTGTGTGACCTCCATAGTGTTTCTTGGTAGTTTCACGACCTCCATAGTGTCCTCAGGAAACTCCCACATGTATTTCTGCCAATACCCTTTCATGGTCACGCGGTAGGACACATCAACATAAGATCTCATCATGTCCCATCTTATAGATTTCTCCAGCAATCAACTGAAAATTCGCAGCCTGAACCATCAATTGCTTCTTCTGATTTGTGGTGAACCCCTCGGGTGTCATTCCTATTGCTAAAAACTAAACTATTTGCTCATAATAGTCATCAACCATACCAACCCTTGTTGATTTTTCATATGCTAAGCTAGATCATTAGTATTTCATTTCAATTTCATAACAAAAGCATATAAACAGGATCACTGAAAGATAAACAAGCACAACCATACAAAAAGAACACAAAGATTATCCTGGGAAAACCCTAAAGGGAAAAACCCAACAAAAGCTTCCTCAATATAGATGCCCCAA
Organism: Pseudotsuga menziesii; assembly: GCA_001517045.1. Lineage (NCBI taxonomy): Eukaryota > Viridiplantae > Streptophyta > Pinopsida > Pinales > Pinaceae > Pseudotsuga > Pseudotsuga menziesii. The sequence continues at coordinate 611,448 of LPNX010717711.1, forward strand.
AAGATAAAAGGTAAAACCAACAAGGAGATCAAAGCCTGATCCTCCTCCTTCTCCAACTACTTCTCTCTTCTCCACTAATGCGCTACACAAGTGAGAGTGTGTGCTCCAAATGAGGAGTGCTACACCTCTATTTATATTCATCCGTTCACTTTAATTAACTCATCCGACATGTAGGCTCGAGTTAAATCATGTAGGCTCGAGTTACACATGTAGGCTCAAGTAACCACACTGGGGTGCTAATGACCCACCTTTACAATTAGAGGGGACTACCTCATGACTCTTATTAGTTCTTTCGATTAGAAGCATTGGGGTACAAATTAATACAAGTGGTTCTCCCGGTAGGACCATCGGGGACCACAAAAAGATACATATAGAATATTCTTCGAAGTTACAATATTTCAACAACCCTGAATAGTTGTGCATCGAGTAGTCCATCCTCAATGTTTAGCGGTTCTTCGCCTATCTTAATTCATGACAAATGGTTAGGTCTTGCGTTCAAGCAACCTGCCTTCACAATGATTTCAAAATCAAACTCTTGGAAGAGTAGTAGCCAGTGGCATATCTTCCCCCTAAACACAGGCTTATTCACCAGGTATTTCAAGGCAGAATGATTAGTGAACATCTTGAAATTTCCTCCTAACAGATAGTGGTGAAACATCTGTAATGCATAGACCATCACCAACCCTTCTCTCTTATTCGTTGTATAATTCCTTTCCGTAGATGACAACTTCTGACTGGAAAATGCAATGAGATGATCAATATCCCTTCGTCTGGTTGTGCCAACACCACTCCCAGCGCAATTGACGACGCATCAACATGGACATGGAATTCCTTCGTCCAATCCAGAAAAAACTAATATTGGTGTTGTGACCATCTTCTTATTCAAAATGTCAAGACTTCACTGACACTCGTGACTCCATTGAAATTGTGCATCCTTCTTTAGCAACTTCTCCATGGGTGTTGTGATTGTAGCGTATCCTCTTATGAACTTCCTATAATATCCCATATGGCCTAGTGTTACTCTGAGTTGATTCACATTCATCGGCAGGGAGAAGTTAACAATTAGCACAATCTTGGTTGGATCAACCAACATCCCTTCCTTACAGACAATGTGCCCCAACAAAATCCCAAACGACGCACAAAATATGTACTTCTTTGAATTTAGCTCAATCTGATGCTGTCGGCACCGCTCCAACATCAGTCACAAATTTGCAATATGATCCTTTACCAATCCATACATCGTCCAATCATCCATGTAAGCCACCAAGAACTTCTAAATAAAGTCCTTAAATGCAACAACTATGATCCTGTAGAATATCGCAGGTGCATTCTTGAGTCCAAGCGGCATCACCATGTACTGAAAGCAACCCCATTCAATCATGAAATTTGTCTTATGTCAATCCTCCTTCGTATTATTGATTTGATGATAGCCATAAATTCCATCTGTGAAGGAATAGACCTCCTGGCCACCTAATCCTTCTAACACTTCATCAGTAAATGACATCAGGAATGGATCATGAAGGCATGCGTTGTTAAGTTTCCAGAGATCGACACAGATCCGAACCTCGCATGTCTTCTTATCTTGCACAACCATAGGATTTATCCACTCTGATTCTTCGACTGGTTCTATGATTCTTGCGTCCACCATTCTGTCAAGCTCGGTCTTCACTCTCTCCGTGTATAGTGAATTTAGGCGATACGGACGCTGCTTCACAGGCTTTGCATTTGGCTTCAATGGGATTTTCATTTCTCCCAAATATCCTAAGATCCCTTTCATTTCAGAATATTTAGTCGAAAACAAGTCTTGAAATTGATGCAACAGATCAATGATCTTTGCTATAGTTTCTTCATCCCAATAATCTCCAATATCCGTGAACTTCGGTTCGTCTTCTGTCACAATGTTGACCTTCTGAATATTCAATGGCTGGTGAACTTTGTCTATCTGCATCTCTGGTGCCATGATATTTTGACCTCCTTCTGATTCAGGAATGTTGATGTTCCTTGGGTCATATACATCATCAGGTCCTTATGTTACATTGTAAGACTCCATTATCGACGGCATCATTGGTACTTCATGCGATTTCATAGGATATGTGACTGGAACTACCTCTAAAACAACATCGTGGATATGTTGTAGTGCACTATGAATTACTGGATCGACATCCGCAAAACTGAAGGTGTGACAGAAACAGATTGTTAAGTCCTCCCATGTCATGATCTCTCTTCGAATATCAGCTGATACATACCATTGTCGTGACATCTCATCAAATGTGTGTACAAAATCATGTAAAACTCATCCTTTGGTCACGATACCCACATGGTCTGACATGCAATCAAATGATCATTGGGATCATTTCTCCCATCATAATTTTTATCTTGGTACTATTCATCTTCGCCAAAGTGAATTTCCATCAACCCGCGACACTGCGACCACCCATTGATTGATTTCTTGTGTGTCGCCCACCAGTGTACTAGAATGGCCTTCAACGCCTCATCTAATGCCAATAGCCTCTCTAGTTCTGAGACTATGTCTTCAAAGTTAGCAAGAAATTCTGGAAAACCAAGAAATCCTTCATATGTTGGTAACTCGACAACCTCTGTTGCAACTCGACGTAGCGACTAAGTGATTTTGCCACACTTCCAAATCGATGCCTCATGCATCTGATTCTGCCAATTCTCCAATGCATCATCAGAATTCGATGATGCGAAGCTAGAGATTTGCCATCCTAGCTCTCCATTCGCAGTGGGATGGACATAATCTTCTGAAATGTTGTACGCATGGTCCTGTCCCCCTACAACTTCTTTTTTGACTCGTTCTACATACCTTCTTCCTTTTATCGGATCCATAGGGGCTATGACTCTGATATCGAGGTTCTCAAAATTCATAACACGCTTCTTGAATTTGATCACTACTAAGCTATCATTATCCCATACAATCCTCAGTAGTGCAGGATATGAGCTTCCTTCATTGACAATCTTTATAAGATCGAAGTCTACATATGTCTTCATTCCTTCAACTTCCACCACTAAACGTGGTACTCTCCCAATTGGTGTCACCCTGGCTTGATTGGCAAGTCGCAATTGTACAGGGGACCAAACCAGCTATGGTTTCCCCATATTCTCCCATGTCTGCTTCATCAGAATGTTGACATCTGAGCCTAGATATAGAATAACTGAATCTACATCATAATCCCCAATCTGGACATTCATCCCCATCTCCTTTCCAATATTCTTCTTGTGCAAGGAATTTACATCAGACTCCAATCGACCCTTCTCTGGTCAATACAGTAGATTCGCGATCTCATATAGTGCATTGGGACCCTTTTCTAGCGATAAACAACATTCAAATAAATTTTGCAATGTACCATGATTCCACGACGGTCTTACTACTAGTTTTGAGTCAAAAACAGATGGCATTTCTTAAACAGGAAACTTACCCAGATCTTGTATTATGGTATCGTGTGCTTCAAAGAACGTATCCCTCTTAGTGTCGACATCAAACTTCACCTTTTTTTGACATGCCAATCAAACTTTTGGAATCATACCATCATCTCCTGTCATCGAGCCTCCTCTGGTAATGACTCCAACATTCGCAAGTTGAGCCCTCGGCCCTGCTGAGATCTTCTCGACTGTTGGACCTTGGTTCTGATTTTGTGGTGGATTCACTGGCTAGTTTGCATTCTGATTCATGTTCTGGCTCTAGTTCTCGTTTTGCAGTGGTGGAATGTTCCTTTATTTCCATTTCACGGTGAGCTACAGACACTCTTCAACTGTATGATCTGCAAAGGTACAATAAGTACATTATGACTGCAGGTTAGGAAAATCTCACTGATAATGCCCCAATACTCCACAGTTATAACATTTCATAGGTCCTCCACCTCCTCCTCCTCGGAATCCTCCGCAAAATACTCCTTATTCCTGATATTGCGGTTGGTTAAAGTGTTGTTGTTTTTGCTGCAGGGGATTCGGATGCTAGTGAAAATACTACGACTAAGTATATCGTGTCTACTACAAAGTGTACTACATCTAGTTATACTGAGGCTGCATCAGAGAAAACTGCAATGGTGTTACAAACCGCGGTTGCGGTTGTGGTACAAATTGTGGCTACGGTTGTACCACCTGTGGTGGCTGCTGCGGTGGCGATCTCTCTGCTGATCGATGCTCTTCTCCCTTCATGTAGTATGCATCCATTGTCCTATCTTGGAGCAGATCATATGCTCAACAATCCTTTTCTTTGTGACCAACAAACTGATAAAAAGTACAATACAAGTTAGTAGGCTTGGATACCATCTTATGAAGATACACACAGTATTTGTGTTAATGTCTGTGAACTTGACAGATGCGACACCATGGCATGCCACCATGACTTAGTGGATTCAGAGCTCCCGATAGCAAGTAGTTTCAGAAATTGGGACATTTATCCTTATGATGTCCCTCTGCGTGAAATCAAGTACACCATATTTCCTTACGATTCTCCCTTCCCTTCTTGATATCTTACAATTGGATCGTCAGGATTCCCAGTTGTGTCTAGATATGATTCACTCCAACTCCATTTTCTCCGACTGGTGAAGCTTCCAATTTCATTGTGATCTCCAGATCCTCGCTCTACGTCAGAATATTTTGTTGCACCAATGGCATTCTGATATGTGGTACTAACACAGTAATAAACCACTCCAGTACTAATGGCATTATGATACCTGCAACCTCCACACACCAGGGCTCTACTCGTCGAATTTCATCTTCAATACACCCTTCTCACAGATGAGCATTGTAATCGACAATTACAAAGATAACAGAAACCTACCTCTTGGTCCTTTGAAGAAATCCCTTTCCGCGTCACTATAGGATTTGACTGTGTCGAATGCGAACTTAGTGATGTAGCCTTCCAAGGTGTTGTCAAGCGACACTTCAACAGCCCTCGGTGCTCTATTTTCTACCTCCTACAGTTGCTGGATCAACTCTTGGATCCAACAAGTTGGTTCTCCTTCTTGAAAATTAGTCTTTCGATAAGTCAGTTGCCCCAACCACCTGTACAAAATTATCGAAAAATCGGAGAAGAAATACTCATGGATATCATAATAGAGATACCTTCCCATCCACTCTTCTATTGTTAATATAGAATTTTGATTCTCTTCTGCTGCGAATTCTCGATCCTTCTGGTCGAACTAGTCCTGAATCTCCAGTCTTGTTGGATGCCACAACATATCCTCCTTCTCCTCGTACTAAGGTCTCGACAACATAACCATTTGTTGACATAGACCTGTCCACAAGAGTTCACGCTCTGTTGATGCCCCTAACTCAACAATCTCCCATAACACTAGCCTAGATAGGTTTTACCCTATCCAACAACACCTGCGAAGCAGATGAAGTCTCACCCGAGATGTTCGAGGGAGAGCTGTCAAAACCACGTTTCCGTAGTAAGAAGGAGGGGTTTTGTGCATCTACAGTTCAACTATTGCAGCATTATCCAGATATCCGGGCATGGGTTTTACATCACTTATTCATCTCATAAATCTTTAGATCGCAGCAATATAATTCCTCATAAATAGATCAATCACCATAACATGATTCAAAACATAGACACATTGCATCATTCAGAAATAACAGACATAATGCAGCATTGATTCATTTGAATTGCATCATTCAACACAAGAAAAGAAAAAAGGCATAAAACACAGTGTTTCCATCAACCTTTGTCATGTCATATTACTTCCACATCAAAATAGATTTCCCAAAACATCTCCACAGTTGCGACAGAAATAGAAACCAATATTTCGCAGAGGACAAGAAGATCATACAATCATGTTCCAAATTCAACATTCATCTCTCAATTTTCTAAGATAGCATATTTCAACATTACATTCCTATTTCTATTTATAGGCTTGCACCTTTTACAAAATGGCCCATGTTAACCAACCTCCTAACTAATTCGGACCAAAACTACAAAACTATGACCAACTACTACAAAATCATGACCAAGCCGACTCTTTGTCGATTTTCCCACCTTGCATGCCATCTTTGGTCTTGTGCATCATCCTTGGTGTTGCACAACTCACTCGATGTTGTGCAACTTACTTCCTCAAAACTACCTGCCAACGATATATTTTCACCGAACAATCCTCCATATAGCTTTCTCAGCCACATTGCTTCTCTACAAGCAGTACTAGCAACAATGTACTCACCCTCTATGGTGCTCTAGGCAATTGAAGCCTGCTTTCTTCTAGACCATGAAATCATAGCAAAACCCAAGATGAAACAATACCTGGAAGTGCTCTTATGATCAACAATGTTTCCACCCCAATCAGAATCAGTATATCCAAGCAATAATACTCCTCCATTGGAGGCATACCTGGGTCAATAAGAAACTGTACCACAGAGGTATCTCAAAATATTCATACATGCAACCCAGTGTTTATGTCTAGGATCAGTCATGAACTAACTCAAAATGATAACTGCATAGAAAATGTCTGACCTCGAGTGTATCAGGTACATCAATTAGTCAATCCATTGTTTGTATAATGTGGGGTCCACTGGATCCGATCTAGTCTCAGTCTCATGGAGTTTCATTAAAATGGAATCCATTGGAGTATTTATGGGTTTACAATCCACCATGCCAAATCTGTGCAAGATGTCCACAATGTACTTTCCTTGAGATATAAATATATCATCATTCCTCTACCAAATCTCAAGGCCTAGGAAATAGTGCATAAGACCTAAGTATTTCATCTAAAACTCTGAGGTAAGCTCCCTCTAACACAAACATAAGTATTTCCTCTCTAGTGAGGAAAATATCATACACATATAGGACTAGTACCATAGGTTGGTTCTGCACTAGCTTTAAGTACAAGTTTGAATCTGCATCACTCTTCAAGAAACCCAGTTTCTAAAGATAACTGTCTATTCTGGCATACCAAGGTCGAGGAGATTGTTTTAACCCATACATGGATTTCTTCAACTTGCACACATGGTACTCCTTCCCATGTATCATAAAATCCTCTGGCTGCTCAATGTAAACCTATTCCTCAATCTCACCATTGAGGAAGGCAGTCTTCACATCCAGCTATTGAAGCTTCTAGCCCAATATTGATGCAAGTGAAATAATAGATCTAATGGTAGTATACCTGGCCATTGGAGCAAAAGTCTCATCATAATCAATCCCATTTTCTGAGAAAAACCACGGGAAATAAACATGTCTTTGTATTTTTCCACACTACCATCTGCAACTTGCTTTATCTTGTAAATCCATCTGGAATTTACAACTGAAATCCTCTCGGGTTTGGGAACAATATCCCAAACATAATTCTTCAGAATAGAATGATATTCCTCTGTCATAGCATCTTTCCACACTTGTTGATCTGCAGCCTCTTCATATGATGAAGGATTTGAGTCACTGATGCTACTCATCAATGCAACATATCCTAAATACCTATCAGGTTGCTTGCGCTCTCTAGAAGTGCCTATTGGTGCTCCATGCTTCTCAGCATCTCTCAATACATCTCAGCACCATGTTTACCTCCTCTTTGTAGGAGGTTCATCAACCAGTTCAATTGGTTCATCAATCAAAGGTAGCTCTACATGCTCTGCTGGATTCTCCCTCTAAACATCAGAAGGGGAAGAATCGTCATCACGGTCCTCTAATGTAGGAGCCTCACCCTCCTCTCTCTTTGGATCACATTCATGCTCTTTTGACCGCTTGAATGTTTCCTTCTCATGGAAATTCACTTCTCGACTAACCTCAAAATGTCTCTCACTAGGTNCCTCCCCCTCCTCTCTCTTTGGATCACATTCATGCTCTTTTGACCGCTTGAATGTTTCCTTCTCATGGAAATTCACTTCTCGACTAACCTCAAAATGTCTCTCACTAGGTACATATATTATGAATTCCTTGGAGGTCTCATTGTATCCAACAAAAGTTTCCTTCTTTCCGAAAGGTTCTATCTTGGTTCTATTTTCTTTTGAAATGTGAATATACACAGGACATCCAAAAATATGAAGATGTGATATGTCTGGTTTCTCACCAATGAACACCTCTTCAGGTGTTTTCTCATCAAGAATTGCATGAGGACTTATACTCTATATGTACATTGTTGTACTAGTAGCTTCTGCTCACAAATAAGTAGATGTATCCTGATCATGTAACATGGCTTTTGTAGACTCACAAATATAGTCTATTCTTTCTCTTTGCAACCCCATTATGTTGTGGGTTGTAAGGAACTGTTAATTGTCGACATATCCTTGCATAACTAAAAAACTCATTAAAAGCATTTGATTTGAATTCTCCACCATTATCGGACCTTAGGACACAGATATGCCTACTTGTATGATTCTCAACTAAGGATTTATACTCTTGGAATTTACTAAAGGTTTCACTTTTGGCTTTCATGAAGTAAATCCATGCCTTACGGGAGAAATCATCCATGAATAAAACATAGTAGAGATGCCCACTGAGGGAAGGGGAAAACATGGGTCCACACACATTTGAGTGTACTAAATCTAATATGCCTTTAGATCTAGTATGGCTGCCAGGAAACTTCTTTTTAACATTCTTTCCTAAAGCACAACCTCTACAAACAGTATCAATGTTCTGGTTCTTTGGCCACAAGTATGCTTGATTCTCCATGAACATGACTCGATATCCTTTATCTTCAAGGACAAAAAAAGAGAGTAAGTTCTTCTTCAAACCAGGGACATAAAGAATGTCCTCCACATGTAGTGTGTCTCCCCAATTCAGCTGGAAGGATGTGGATCCAACTCCTTGGATTGAGTATGTGGAATTGTCTCCCAATTCTACCATGCAAGCAAATTGTTTCTCTTTCATGTTGGAGATTGTGCCCTTGTATCTTGACATGTGCTTTAAATCACCATTGTCAATCGTCCATGTATCTTCTCCTATGATGAGAGATCCAGACAAGGCAGAGACAAGGTAATACTCCCTCCTTGTCTCTTTCTCTTCAGGTGCATCTTCTTTAGAATTTTCTTCTACGATTGTGGAAGCATGAAATGTTCCCTCTTTTCTTTTCTTCACATGGAAATCTCGTATAAAGTGTCCCATCTTTTGAAAATAAAAACATAGAAGCTTTGATTTGTCAAAAAATTTATTGATCTCTTTCTTCTTTGCATAGAGGGACTTCTTAAGAGTGAATGGCTTCCTCCCTTTCTCGGTTCTAGCCATCAGAGCTAGATTCTTCTCCTTAGTATACACTACTTTGTTCTGGATGTGCCCTTCTTCTTAAATGCAATCATGTCAAAGTATTTCGAAGTTTGGTTTCTCTTCTCTTCTATTTACCGCAGCAAGAAATATATCCCATGAGGCAGGAAGCCCATCGATGGTGGGTTGAAGAAGATCATCCTCATTCATCTCTACATCGATGCTTGCAAGTTGATCCTTCACCTGTGAAATATTTGTGAAGAATGAGGCTACAGTCTCATCTCTTTGCATCTTCATGTTACTCAACTTGTTCTTCAAATCCCTCTTTTGAGTAGGGGCCTTCTTCTCATAAAGATTCGTGAGTGTGTCAAAACACTCCTTTTCCATCTTCAATGGTGTGATCACCGACATGAGGTTATCTTCATGGAGTCATATATGATCCTCTTTGTCTTTGCTTGATTCTTATTGTAATTGGCTCTTCTTGGATTTGTAGTAGGCTCTTTGATCAGAGTGGTCACAAAGGAATCAAGATCATGCTCTTCGAGAATGTTGATCACTCTCACCTTCCATGTGTTGAAGTTTGATGTGTCTTCAAGTCGATCTTCTAGTCGGACGGATAATAATGCCATTGCTTCAAGCTTTTCTCAATGCTTCAATATCTTCGCATGCTTAGAATGTTTGCACAATACTAAGCTCTTACATGCCCTCACTCTGATACCATGTCAATGTTTGAGAAAATTTGAAGATACTTGAATTTTAAAATTTTTGATAAACAAATCCAATGCATGTAGATCTCATAAACAATTCAAACACACAAATTATTCAATCCATGAGACACATGGTGTACCCTAGGAAAACCCTCCAAATCTGGAGGATGAAAAACCCAACAAACAATCCTTTGAATATGATAAATAATGGCAAAGAATGATTTTACAAAACTTGCAGATTGCTTGATAAGAGATATCTAAGCAACACTAGAGAATAGAGATCACTCAGAATACTCTCATAGCCCTTCCAAGTGCATAGCACTCTAATAACAAGCTTATTTGGTCATACAATGAGAGGTAATGAATGGTTGCATGCCTTTTGGGCATTGTGAACATTGTATGCACTATGTGCAATATCCACCCATTACCTATTGCACCTTTCTTTACTTGGTGCCACGTTATCACCTCAAAATGATCATCCATGCAGAAGATATGAGCCCTCCATTAATTCACTGGTGTTAACTTCTTCTAACTGAATGTTAACTGATTAAGCTGAACTGAACTAAATTGAACTAGTCAAACTTGCAATTGTCCAAAGGTATCAACAAAAAGATGTGCCAAAAAGAGTATAAATGTTTTATTATTTTTTATATTTCAATGTATTTGTCAAATCATAGAGAACCAATAAAATGGGACATTATTATAGGATATGCCTTTTTTATTATTATGTCTTTACATATTATTGTGTTCATATTTAGTCTATTTATTTATTTATTTATTCTTGTGTTCCTAGTCTTTAACAATTATTAATAGGAGTAGCAAGTATTGTCGAGACTCCAAATAATAAAGGAAAATCCCCTTACTTATATAAAAGCTTGAACGCTTATGAATTAGTATACGGATGAGTCTTCCATATTTCCATTTTCAAAAGTTTGAGAGTGTAGAAGGTGATTTTTATTTATCTGTATTTTCATTGGTTTTAAGAAGATGTCGTGAATCGTGATCCTGATCCTCAAAATCTGGCGTGGGGTTTCTTTTGATAGGTGTCATATCACACATAGAACGGAATTATAGTGATCTCTTTGTACTCTTGTACCAAGTGCAGTCTTATTAAACCATATAAATTTGAACTCAAATTTAATGATGAGTCGACAGTACAGTTACAGTTAGGGTTGGCCAGGGCCAGGGCCGTTGGTGTGATGAAATTTCTAGCTAGCTTTCCAATGTCCATGTCCATGTCCATGGATTTCGAGTCTACTCCAAAAATGAAAATGAAAATGAAAATGAAAATGAATCGTTGTCACAAATTTTCTCTCTACGGTTCCCAGTTTTATGACTTCGTTATTCCCTGTGGGCATGATCATGATACAATACTAGATATCCAAGATTAAGGCGAGGCGATCACGAGGGAATGCAAATACTTGATAGAAGTTCCAAAATTCCTTCAAGTAATAAAAACAATGCAGCTTCTTCCAGCGGCCAAACCTTTATGTTTGGAAAAGAGATGCCAGTTCATATGCAAAAATTAAAAAACTTAATCACGTTATAATACATTGTAGGCATTTTTCATCTTGAAGGTGAGCATTCGGTCACATTAACATATTTTCTATTGTCTTTCTTGTTCTCTTTCTTCCATCACAATACAAATAATGAATATATGGCTATTTTCTTTTCAATGTATCCACTCATCATCAATATTAACAACATTCTAACTAGATAATCCCTGGTGAATAGTGGAGTCAATGATTCAATGAGTTCTTCGAATAAAATTTAGATCATCCAATTTACATACAATCATAAAACCCATGAGATGGTCATGCTAAACATCAAAGATAATTATGTATCTCTTGCTTTAGATTCAATAGAATATTACACACCGACGCCTATACACAATGTTGAATATTGATGCTTAAAATTTAGGAATATCCTTTCACTTGTAAATTGGGTGATACTTATTTTATAAATATCAAAAACTTATAAGAAATTAAGTAGGGACATTGTCACCTCAGGGCTCTTGTTACAAATAGGGAATGCTTATTAGGAAGATTCCACCCCTTTTTATGGAAAATTAGATAAGAGGGCTTAGAGGGGGGAGTTTATTTTATTTTGTTTTGGGAATAATTAAAGAAAATTTGTGGATGAGGCTAAATAAAAAAAGGGGGATTTAGTGAGTGAGGTTGAGTAAAAAAATAAAAGTTTTATTTTGGGAATAATCCCTCTTTTTTATTAATGGAATTTTGAACATGAGATACCTAGGAAGGAGGGGGGATTTTTGTTATCTTTACATAATAGGTGTGACTATGATAATAGTGACGATACAATGAATTTTAGATGGCACATGACTAAATGAAATTGCCAAAACTTGACCATCAAGATGCTCATGATAAAACTTCATAAGAGTGACACGAGAGGGAAATGATGGCACCTTTGATGAAACTAAATATGGATGTGAAGAGGACTTCGCTCTAGATTCCATGGTTGAGACAAACTAGGGCAGTGACATAGTTAAGAGTTGTCTCCTCTAACATCGTGTTCTGACACTTTAGAATCATGCTAATGTTGGAAATCAACACCTTGTAGCTAACCTTGAATTTGACCATCCACTCATGATCATCCATTTTACATAGATCAACATCTAAAGAGCTTTGAAGCATCCCTTGGACATCTAAAGTGTACTCTAAGTGGATGATTTTGATTTGACCTTGCGCTACTATGAAAACAAATGATGGTTATAGATTCTCAACTTTCCTATAACATGTGACTTTTAATATTATTTTTCTCAACAAATAACAAGAAATTAATGATAAAAACAACCCTTTTTTCCTTAAATGGTCTTAGATTATATGTCCTACAAATATTGTAAGAAAATAGGGAAATGGGAGGATAAACATAGTTGAGAAAAGGATATGAAGGCTTTGATTAACATTCAAAATCATTCAGAATGAGAGACCAACAACTCCCTAGGATGAAGTGGTTGCACATTCTCATGCGGCTTCCTTAAATATATTAAGGAAAACCAATATGAACATTATTCCAATAGTAGAAGGGATGCCCAAAATCTATAACTGCATAGTATCCTAAAAAACATTCAACCTCAATCCAAGCTGCAATTTTCTTAAACTTATTCCAGTGTTGAACTTTTGTATGATTCTTCAAAGTGCACCAAAGTAATGGAAAGTAGAAGCTTATTCATGTCTGCTTAGTCCCCCTTATTTTTAAGGATTCAATATATAAATTTGTTCTAGTTACAACTATATTGAACATTGGATATTGCATTGGGTCTTTGTGTTGAAATAATCGGGGTGTTAACTACCATCTTTCATGAGTAAACATCATTACATTCCTAGTGTGTGAATCTCGAACCTCCACAAAATATGTATGCTTATCCTATGATTTACCCTGAACATTTTAATCTCGTTGGATTCTAATATAAAGTTGTGATCATCATGGAAAGTAATAAAAACAACCCTTTTTTCCTTAAATGGTCTTAGATTATATGTCCTGCAAATATTGTAAGAAAATAGGGAAAAGGGAGGATAAACATAGTTAAGAAAATGATATGAAGGCTTTCATTAGAGAGAATTTGAGGTAAAAAATGGGCCTCAAAAGGACCAAAATGTACTATAAAAATCAACCAATTACATTCTAGTAGATGACATCATCCCC
>LPNX010717711.1:627218-665020 GCA_001517045.1 Pseudotsuga menziesii
CCTTTGGATTCTTCTTCTGTATTCGTTCAGACTCTCTAAACATGAACGATACCGAGTTTTCTTTCAATGGACTCATTAAATTAAACATTGAGAGACCCATTTTGGGAATGAACCCCTCCTCTCTCAGGTTCGTAAAAAATATGAGTCTGGACTTGTCTTTTGACAAGATATATCGAGTGTTTGTTACCCTATTTGAACTCATAAAACCGAAAAGAGGCACTCATCAACCATGATGGGGGAAATGGGAAGGGAATCATTTTGTAAATAATGGCAGTTGTTTGTCGTTACCTTTGAACATGGCACTTGTCTGCACATCATGTCAGTCAATTGGGTATTCAACTGATCTCCGCGATGATCCACTTTCCTGAGTCATGTAACTCCTTTGAGTCTTTCAAAAGAATGCATTGTCTACTGTCACATTGTGTGTTTGTCCCATTCAGTCATGTTGCCAAGTCTTTTTGTCTTGTCGCCCGATGTTCAAATTGGATTTGAAGAATTTTTACCTCTGCAGTCCACACTGTTTTTGTGTTAGTATTTTTGAGTCAGTCTTATGGTTACTAAATTCACATCATTCCAGAACTATGTTCTGAGTTTTGTGTCATCGATGTGGGACTCATCATGGCCCTCCTTCGGCAAGACTATTCCCGTAGACATCAGCTCATCATCCTGGAAATAGTCTTAGAAACACTATTTAGTACCTTGAGATATGTATGCCGTAATGACAGATTCTCTCGCTCTCAACATAGGTTCACATCATTGACCTTTGATCGATAGAATCGACTGGGTGTTCGACATCAGGACATCTATTCACACTCAGTGGATTGTACTAGAGTACCTTGGGAATCATTGACATTAATGGTGATCTCCCTCGCACTTGTTAACGGTTCACATCATTGGCCGGTAATCAACTGGTTTCTACCATGTTCGACTTCAGATCATTGTAATCACATGGATAGAATCGTACTTTGTGGAAGACGAGACAAAGACCCTGGGTATTTGTTTAAAGCGTTCATTGCTTTCCCGAGGTTACGATGGAGTTTTGTATATCTAGCATGGATCCACATTTGTATGGTCGTGGCTATGCTCAAATTTGTGTCTGTATGACATAGATCTACATTGTATGTCTAGTAGCTATGTCTAAGTTTGAGTCCTCTATCACATGGATCTACGCTGTATTCTAGTAACCATGCTTGTTTATTCCTCTCATGGATCTGCCTTGTATTGGTTTGCAACCATGATTTGGTTACTTGTGTCTATGATTCAACATACTGATGTACTACATATGCCTACTTGACAACATGCTCCGATCGAGCCGACATTTTCACCTCGTAGCGACGACTTATTCTCTCAAATCTCTCGTTTATCATATCCCTCTAAGACTCATGCTTTAGGGGGCATCCCGTTATACTAAAATCTTGTAACCATCATGTGATAAGACTCTTAACATACCTATTTGCCCTTAATCCCAACACTTGGAGTGGAAACTCATACCATTTGTCAATCTTTCACAAAAATGCTCAGCACCGCGCTTTCCCCTTTATCCATGAGCGGTACCTTACTCGCACCACCTATCCCTTGTTAGCCACAAGCAGTGCCAATGCTTATGGCCCTTAGTCCATAAACGTTTCTTACCTGAACCACTCTGTCATTGAAGGAGAAAAGCGGTACCCTGGGTAAAATGGGAAAAATAGAAGTTTCTCGAGGCTTCTAGATCATGAGCCTCGTGTCCTCCCTTATCCCTATCATTGTGGGTCAGTTGAGCTCGAGATCCCCCATCCTAGGATCTTAGAGGCCACCTCATCCACAAATATCTCAACCATCCCTATCCATTGAGCCTTATAAATACAAGCTCATATCCATGGTTGAGGGGAGAACCATTTGAAGTATTGTTATGCTGTTGGATTGATCACTTGGACCAAGCCATTGGAGAGCATAGAGAAAAAAGTTGGAGCTTATGGGGGTGAGAGTGTTTGGTTTCATGGATATGCATGTCAACACTAAGGCTTAATTGGTTGTAAACTTCTCCATTTTATCTTAATGCAAAGCTGATTTCCATCCCACATTACTGTTCTTCTTTGATTTCACATGTATATGTTGTTAGATTCCTTAGTCACTAACATGGATCAGTAGATTATATTCTAGCAGCTTTGATGTGTTTTTGTGTTTAATCTGATTGTAGGTACACAGGGTTACTATCAAAGCATCACATTCCAAGTATCTACGGCGTCCAGGGAGGGTTTACAACCTTTGTCCTTCATTTTTTCTGGATCTGAACCATTCAGACCAGTGGAACACCTTACTGTCTGCAGAAGGTGAAATATTCCTGCTAACAAATATGGAGACTTCGCTGGGGATTAGATATATGTATCATTTGTTCTGATCTTCCTCAGTTCTTCAACTCTTGTCTGAATCCAGGCTCCTTCTCCAACTCTCTTCAGTCAGATCTGCTATCTGACTCAGTCAATTTGGGTTTGAAACTTCCAGATCTGTTTAGATCTCAATCATTTCAACCTTTTATGCTCTATTTTTATACTCAATCTATCAGCCTTTACCTTGATCTGGTCTTTTTCTGACTTAATCTACCGTTCTGTTTGTGTTTTGGATTTTTACAGGGAACCACACATGTTCTGTTGGCAAGAAGCGGTGCCACCGCCTGAGTCTAGTTAGCCATAAGCAGTGCCACCGCCTGAATCTAGTGAGCAAGAAGCGGTTCTGCATCAAAACCGCCTGTCAGCAGCTTCATCTCCGCAGTGCCAAGTAGGCCCTGTTCCAGACTTTGTATTTTGATTTTTTGTGTGTTTTTGGCTTACTTTTTTATTGTTATATTCCCTCCTTAAAAATGAAAAGATTGTTGAGTCCGTTTTAAATTCTTTCCAGGCTCATAAAAAGTGACATTGTGTAAAGAAACCTCATGGAGTTCTCTTTAAAATATTTTCAGGCTCGTAAAAAGTGACATTGTGTAAAGAAACCTCATGGAGTTCTCTTTAAACTCTTTTCAGGCTCCCTAAATACAAAAATATCATTGAGCGATCTTATCTTCTTCACGCTCGTTAAATTATTTGAAGAGTCGTTCGTCCAATGGTAGGTTATCTCGTTTTTGGTTCGGATAGGACTATTTACGAAAAAGGAACACTACAGCCAATCATGACTGGAAGAGTTCCCTAAGGTATGATTTTATAATTTTCCAGGCCTTAGGGAATAAATCATACGAAAAAGGACCCCTTTGGAGTCTTCTTCCGTATTCGTTCAGACTCTCTAAACATGAACGATACCAAGTTTTATTTCAATGGACTCGTTAAATTAAACATTGAGAGACCCATTTTTGGGAATGAACCCGTCCTCTCTCAGGTTCGTAAAACATATGAGTCTGGACTTGTCTTCCGACACACTATATCAAGTGTTTGTTACCCTCTTTGAACTTGTAAAACTGAAAAGAGGCACTCATCAACCATAATGGGGGAAATGGGAAGGGAATCATTTTGTAAATAATGGCAGTTGTTTTTCGTTACCTTTGAACATGGCACTTGTCTGCACATCATGTCAGTCAATTGGGCATTTAGCTGATCTCCGCGACAATCCACTTTCATGAGTCATGACACTCCTTTGATTCTTTCAAAAGAATGCATTGTCCACTGTCGCATTGTGTGTTTGTCTCGTTTAGTCATGCTGCTAAGTCTTTTTGTCGTGTCACCTGATGTTCAAAGGGGATTTCAAGAATTTTTACCTCTGCAGTCCACACTATTTTTGTGTCAGTATTTTTGAGTCATTCTTATGGTTACTACATTCACATCATTCCAGAACTATGTTCCAAGTTTTGTGTCCTTGATGTGGGAGTCATCATGGCCCTCCTTCGACGAGACTATTCCCATCAACATCAGCTCATCATCCTGGAAATAGTCTTAGAAACACTATTTAGTACCTTGAGATTTGTATGCCTTAATGACAAATTCTCTCGCTCTCGACATATTTTCACATCATTGACCTTTGATCGATGGAATCGACTGGGTGTTCGACATCAAGAAATCTATTCACACTCAGTAGATTGTACTAGAGTACCTTGGGAATCATTGACATTAATGGTGATCTCTCTTGCACTTGTTAACGGTTCACATCATTGACTGGCAATCAAGTGGTTTCTACCATGTTTGACTTCAAATCATTGTAATCACATGGATAGAATCGTACTTTGTGGAAGACAAGACGAAGACCCTGGGTATTTGTTTAAAGCTTTAATTTCTTTCCCAAGGTTGCGATGGAGTTTTGTATATCTAGCATGGATCCACATTTGTATGGTCATGGCTATGCTCAAGTTTGCGTTTGTATGACATAGATATACATTGTATGTCTGGTAGCTATGTCCAAGTTTGAGTCCTCTATCACATGGATCTACGCTGTATTCTAGTAGCCATGCTTGTTTATACCTCTTCATGGATCTACCTTGTATTGGTCTGCAGCCATGATTTGGTTAATTGTGTCTATGAGTCAACATACTGATGTACTACAGATGCCTACTTGAAAACATGCTTCGATCGAGCCAACATTTTCACCTCATAGCGACGACTTGTTCTCTCAAATCTCTCGTTTATCATATCCCTCTAAGACTCATGCTTTAGGGGGCATCCTATTATACTAAAATCCTGTCACCATCATGTGATAAGACTCTTAACATACATATTTTCCCTTAATCCCAGCACTTGGAGTGGAAACTCATACCATTTGTCAATCTTTCACAAAAATGCTCAGCACCGCGCTTTCCCCTTTATCCATGAACGATACCTTTCTTGCACCGCCTATCCCTTGTTAGCCGCAAGTGGTGCCACCGCTTATGGCCCTTATTCCATAAGAATTTCTTACCTAAACCGCTCTGTCATTGAAGGAGAAAAGCGGTACCCTGGGTAAAATGGGAAAAAGAGAAGTTTTTCGAGGCTTCTAGATCATGAGCCTCGTGTCCTCCCTTATCCCTATCATTGTGGGTCAGTTGAGCTCGAGATCCCCCATCCTAGGATCTTAGAGGCCACCTCATGCACAAATATCTCAACCATCCCTATCCATTGAACCTTATAAATACAAGATCATATCCATGGTTGAGGAGAGAACCATTTGAAGTATTTTTATGTTGTTGGATTGATCACTTGGCCCAAGCCATTGGAGAGCATAGAGAGAAAAGTTGGAGCTTATGGGGGTGAGAGTGTTTCGTTTCATGGAGATCCATGTCAACACTAAGGCTTAATTGGTTGTAAAATTCTCCATTTTATCGTAATGCAAAGCTGATTTCCGTCCCACATTATTGTTCTTGTTTGATTTCACATGTATATGTTGTTAGATTCCTTAGTCACTAACATAGATCAGTAGATTATATTCTGGCAGCTTTTATGTGTTTGCTTGTTTAATATGATTGTAGGTACATAGGGTTACTATCAAAGCATCACATTCCAGGTATCTACGGCATCCAGGGAGGGTTTTAAACCTTTGTCCTTCATTTTTTCTAGATCTGAACCATTCAGACCAGTGGAACACCTTACTGTCCGCAGAAGGTGAAATATTCCTGCTAACAAATCTGGAGACTCCGCTGGGGATTAGATATATGTATCAGTTGTTATGATCTTCCTCAGTTCTTCAACTCTTGTCCGTATCCAGTCTCCTTCTCCAACTCTCTTCAGTCAGATCTGCTATCTGACTCAATCAATTTGGGTTTGAAACTTCTACATCTTTTCAGATCTAAATCATTTCGACCTTTTATGCTCTGTTTTTATACTCAATCTATCATCCTTTACCCTGATCTGGTCTTTTTATGAATTTATCTATCATTCTCTTTGTGTTTTGTATTTTTACAGGTAACCACACATGTTCTGTTGGCAAGAAGCGGTGCCACCGCCTGAGTCTAGTTAGCCATAAGCGGTGCCACCTCCTGAATCCAGTGAGCAAGAAGAGGTTCTGCCTCAAAAATGTCTGTCAGCAATTTCATCTGCGCAGTTCCAGGTAGGCCCTATTCCAGACTTTGTATTTTGATTTTTTGTGTGTTTTTGGCTTACTTTTTGATGAAAATGAAGCGTATTTTTGAAAAACAAATGCTCCCTCATAGCCGGGAGGGGCCATGAATTGTATATTATGTAGTCGCTTTGATTGTTTTTTTCCCTCTGCATTCAAAGAGAGTTTATGTTTCTTGCATTGGATTTTGCATTATTTTCTTTGCTGGAAACCTCTTGCTCTTTTCTGTAGATATTATTCCTTGGAATTGGAGAATATACATTTCATTTTCATGTGTAGGCTTTGGTTTGTTTTGTACTTGGAATGCATGAGTGATCCATGTTGTTTTGAGTCTTCCTTTACTTGGGGTGATTCTTGTTTCCTTTTGCATGCTGATTTTTTCAGTGCTTGGTAGGAAAGAGAAGTTTTAGTTTTCTCTCTTCATTGCTTTATTCGCAAGCATGTTAATCGATTTTCTTCTTGTTTTGTGCATGATTGTTTGAAACTCTAGATCTTACTTTCATCAAGAAGAAATATATGTTTTCAGCTTTGCGTGCATTAGAGTTAGATTTGTTTGGAAACGTTAGTGAAATCATCTTTCCATTGAGTTTTTATGCGTCTTTTTCAAGCATGAAAAGATTGGAAACATTTTGATTTATGTTATATGTTCTCTAGATATCTTTCTTATTTGCTTTGAAGATTGTTTGGGGTGCATTGATATTTCAGTTTTTGTTTGAAATAGAATTGCATTTGCATTTGGGTGTGCATTTTTTGGGAATAAAAGTAAATCTCTCTCCCTCTCTTAAGTAGAATTTCATTGAAGAGGAAAACTTGCATTATCATATAGATTAGTGTGCATCTTCTTTAATTTCAAGTTTTCACTCCATGGTTCCACCTAAACGCACAAGATAAAATTAACGGTAGTACTAGGTTAAAAAATTTGGCAATTTGAGTGATAAGTTAGAGACGTGTTCAGCCATCATTAAGTGTAGGAGCTATCGTTACTTATCCACATTACATCCCGGGACTCGCGCGGTTCTTCCACGTACTGTCGGTATATCGAACGGCCTTTCACGTACCCTTGAGGTATATAGAAAGGTACTTCACGTACTCGATTGTTTATCGGAAGGCCCCTTGTGTACGGTTATGCATTAGACAGCACTACTACCGATATGAGCTCCCACGTAACTTGCGTATATCGGGAGACCCATTTAGGAATCCTCAAACCATCTGAGTTATCCTTTTGGCCTGTGCTGTGAGGTTCTTCACTCTTATCCGCTCCTTTCACATGTTTTCTTGTCGCTTTTAGTTTGAGTAGTACTTGCTTGTGCATGGTAGTTAGGGGTTATTAGAGAGTTTAGAGATGGCATCCTCATCTGGGACTACTACTCAAGACGTCCCTTTCCAAGGTGTACCTTTTGTATTCCATCCAAGTGAAGGTATTGGTCCTCCCTTTATTGCCACTCTAAATCTTCCTGGATTAACTATGGGATTACCAGCCTGGCTTTTTAATTCGGTAATTCCTGTTACACCTAATGTCTCAAATGTCACCTCTCCTCTGGGAGAGGATTGACCTCAACCTAATCCTTCTCCTTCTTCGTCGGTTGTTGTTCCACCCTTTCTTCTTCTTCGCTTGACCAAAGCTCTATGGTTAGTATTCATGTGGATAAGAAGAAGAAGAAAGGGAAGAGTAAGAAGAAGAAGGATAAGAAAGAGAAAAATCATCAACCATCTGCTCTTGATGGTGCCCGTTCTGAGAGAAAACCCAGAAAACCCAAGTTCCCTTGTAAGCTTTGCAAGGGGGACCACCTTCTTAAGGATTGTCCTAGTCTCTCCCCTGTACAAGAAGAGTGGTCTAAAGGGTCCAAACCGTCTGTGTCATCAACCTTTGATCATCATGTTGACGATACTCCCTCAACCAGTGACCCATTAGTAAAAGGTCGTAAGGGTAAAGTCTTGTATCCTTGTTTGATAAGCAAGGATATGCATCGTACTTTTCTTTGTCCAAGCATGGATGAAGCTTCACGCTGGTTGGAAAATATTACTGATCATCAACAGGTGATCTCAACAAGTGATAGTAAGTTTTCCCTCGATCCCCCACTAGTTGACCAAGTGGTCGATTCGGATTTATCTGTGGTTGATCCCACTCTTCCTTTGGAGAGTGAAGTTAAAGTGGTCGAGTCAGTGTCATTTCCACTTGATCCCGCTCTTTCATCAAAGAGTGTTAAGACTGAAGTAGTCTCTTTGACGAATTCTTCGTCTTGTTCTTCTCTTCCAATAGAGAATGAACTAAAAATTTCTTAAGTTTTTATGCTTCATTCTGATTGTTCTCGACAAGAGGAAATTTTGTCTCTTTCGATAGAACCCTCTCCGAGTAGTGAGGTTATTTCCTTTGACTGGAGTAACCTAACAGAGTCTCATCTTCATTCGAGTGTTCCTATCCAGATAGTTGTGAATGTTACTGCTAGGCAGATACTTCGCACTATTGTTGATGAAGGGGCTTCTGTTAGTATTCTATCCTCAACTGCTTGGCAAGATTTAGGTTCTCCTTAGCTTATGCCAGCCACCGATTAGATACTGGCTTTTAATCGAAGACCTACCGCACCTTCAGGGACCCTTCCTTATTTACCTATTACATTAGGAGGGAAAACTGTCTGTATTGATGTTATGGTGGTCCAAGGTCCTTTAGATTTTAATCTACTCCTTGGACGTGATTATATTTATGCCATGAAGGCTGTTGTGTTGTCACTCTTTAGAGTTATTCCTTTCCCCATGATGGGAATATTGTGACCATTTATCAGCTTTCCTTTGTTACACCCGACCATCGCATTACTCCTAGTAATCAGACTGCCCTGAATGTGCAACATGTTCTTGTGGTTCCTTCTCCTTCTTCTAGTTAGCTTCTTCCCATCGTAGGTAAAATGGGGGGCATGGCTCTAATCTATGGACATCATAATAGAGTTGAGCCGCTAGCTTTTATGAAATGGGGGCAACATACCAACCTCTGGATATCATGTTGGGTAGGAGCAAGTTTGAGAACATAGTTTACTTTTGGTTTCAAGCTCCTTAAAAAATAAAACCACTCCTTAAGCATAGTTTACCCTTTTGGTTTCAAGCTTGGATAAAAATGAAACCACATGGCGAGAAAAGTTCCCATTATATGTCAAGCTCGTTAAAAAATGAAACAGCTGCCTTTGAGCAAAGTTCCCATTCTATGTCAAGCTCGTTAAAAAATGAAATGGATCTCCTCAAGCATAGTTTACCTTTTGATTTCAATATTGCATAAAAATGAAATCATTCCTGAGCATAGTTCATTTTCTATTTCAGGCTCGTTAAAAAATGAAGTAGGTTTACTTAAGCATAGTTTCCCTTTTGGTTTCAAGCTTGCATAAAAATGAAACCATGTTCCAAGCATAGTTACATTATGTTTCAAGCTTGCGTAAAAATGAAATATATCCCCTTCCCTTGAGTCAAGTCTTCACTTTAGTGTTAGAACTTGAACCTTCTTTTCACCTGCCTGATTCTCATTCTTCCTATCCCCTGGTGAACATTTTCACATTAGTAACCAGGTTTTTAGGTTGGGTATGGAAGAAGAATTGTCAGAGAAAACGAAGCTTGGGGGGCATGTCGAGCCCCTAGCAACCATGTTAGGGATAGGCTTCACTAGCAATCATGTTGGGGGAAAGATTCCTACCTCTGTATATCATGTTAATGGGTTTTTTCAAGCATAATTTACCCATTGGTTTCAATCTTGCATAAAAATGAAACCAATCACTGAGCATTCTTTCAACTGATCTTCAAGCTTGTTAAAAACAGTAAGATGGTGTTGAGCTTACTTTTCATTTTTCATACTCTAGTTAAACATGAAAAGTGGTTTGAGCTTAGTTTATTACTTTTTCGTGCTCTCGATTCAAACATGAAAAAGGTTAATGGAGTCTTCTTTTCACCTCCTTTTCAGGCTCCTTAAACACGAAAAGATCATTGAGTCCATTTCCAATTCTTTCCAGGCTTGTAAAAAGTGACATTGTGTAAAGAAACCTCATGGAGTTCTCTTTAAACACTTTTCAAGCTCCCTAAATACAAAAAGATAGTTGAGTGATCTTGTCTTCTTCACGCTCGTTAAAGTATTTGAAGAGTCATCCATTCGACGGTAGGTTATCTCTTTTTCGGTTCGGATAGGACTATGTATGAAAAAGGAACACTCCAACCAATCATGACTGGAAGAGTTCCCTAAGGTATGATTTTATACTTTTTCGGGCCTTAGGGACTAAATCATACGAAAAAGGACCCCTTTGGAGTCTTCTTCCGTATTCGTTCAGACTCTCTAAACATGAATGATACCGAGTTTTCTTTCAGTGGACTCATTAAATTAAACATTGAGAGACCCGTTTTGGGAACGAACCCCTCCTCTCTCAGGTTCATAAAACATATGAGTCTAGACTTGTCTTCCGACAAGCTATATCGAGTGTTTGTTACCCTCTTTGAACTCGTAAAACTAAAAAGACGCACTCATCAACCATGATGGGGGAAATGGGAAGGGAATCATTTTGTAAATAATGGCAGTTCTTTGTCGTTACCTTCGAACATGGCACTTATCTGCACATCATGTCAGTCAATTGGGTATTCAGTTGATCTCCGTGATGATCCACTTTCATGAGTCATGTCACTCCTTTGAGTCTTTCAAAAGAATGCATTGTCCACTTTCGCATTGTGTGTTTGTCTCGTTCAGTCATGCTGCCAAGTCTTTTTGTCATGTCGCATGATGTTCAAAGGGGATTTCAAGAAGTTTTACCTCTATAGTCCACATTGTTTTTGTGTCAGTATTTTTGAGTTAGTATTATGGTTACTACATTCACATCATTCCATAACTATGTTCCAAGTTTTGTGTCGTTGATGTGGGACCATCATGGCCCTCCTTCAATGAGACTATTCCCGTCGACATCAGCTCATCATCCTGGAAATAGTCTTAGAAACACTATTTAGTACCTTGAGATTTGTATGCCTTAATGACAGATTCTCTCGCTCTCAACATAGGTTCACCTCATTGACCTTTGATCGATATAATCGAATGAGTGTTCGACATCAGCACATCTATTCGCACTCAGTATATTGTACTAGAGTACCTTGGGAATCATTGACATTAATGGTGATCTCCCTCGCACTTGTTAACGGTTCACATCATTGGCCGGTAATCAAGTGGTTTCTACCATGTTCGACTTCAGATCATTGTAATTACATGGATAGAATTGTACTTTGTGTAAGACGAGATGAAGACCCTGGGTATTTGTTTAAAGCGTTCATTGCTTTCCCGAGGTTGCGATGGAGTTTTGTATATCTAGCATGCATCCACATTTCTATGGTCGTGGTTATGTTCAAATTTGCATCCGTATGGCATAGATCTACATTGTATGTCTGGTAGTTGTTTCCATGTTTGAGTCCTCTATCACATGGATCTACGCTGTATTCTAGTAGCCATGCTTGTTTATTCCTCTCATGGATCTACCTTGTATCGGTCTACAGCCATGAGTTGGTTACTTGTGTCTATGAGTCAACATACTGATGTACTACAGATGCCTACTTGACAACATGCTCCGATCAAGCCGACATTTTCACCTCGTAAGGACGACTTGTTCTCTCAAATATCTTGTTTATCATATCCCTCTAAGACTCATGCTTTAGGGGGCATCCTGTTATACTAAAATCCTGTCACCATCATGTGATAAGACTCTTAACATACCTATTTTCCCTTAATCCCAGCACTTGGAGTGGAAACTCATACCATTTGTCAATCTTTCACAAAAATTCCCAGCACCTCGCTTTCCCCTTTATCCATGAGCAATACCTTGCTCGCACCACCTATCCCTTGTTAGCCACAAGCAGTTCCAATGCTTATCGCCCTTATTCCATAGGCATTTCTTACCTGAACCGCTCTGTCGTTGAAGGAGAAAAGTGGTACCCTGGGTAAAATGGAAAAAAGAGAAGTTTCTCGAGGCTTCTAGATCATGAGCCTCATGTCCTCCATTATCCCTATCATTGTGGGTCAGTTGAGCTTGAGATCCCCCATCCTAGGATCTTAGAGGCCACCTCATCCACAAATCTCTCAACCATCCCTATCCATTGAGCCTTATAAATACAAGCTCATATCCATGGTTGAGGGGAGAACCATTTGAAGTATTGTTATGCTGTTAGATTGATCACTTGTCCCAAGCCATTGGAGAGCATAGAGATCAAAGTTGGAGCTTATGGGGGTGAGAGTGTTTGGTTTCATGGAGATGCATGTCAACACTAAGGCTTAATTGGTTGTAAACTTCTCTATTTTATCTTAATGCAAAGCTGATTTCCGTCCCACATTACTGTTCTTGTTTGATTTCACATGTATATGTTGTTAGATTCCTTAGTCACTAACATGGATCAGTAGATTATATTCTAGCAGCTTTGATGTGTTTGTGTGTTTAATCTAATTGTAGGTACATAGGGTTACTATCGAAGCATCACATTCCAGGTATCTACGGTGTCCAGGGAGGGTTTACAACCTTTGTCCTTCATTTTTTCTGGATCTAAACCATTCAGACCAGTGGAACACCTTACTATCCGTATAAGGTGAAATATTCTTGCTAACAAATTTGGAGACTCCGCTGGGGATTAGACTAATGTATCAGTTGTTCTGATCTTCCTCAGTTCTTCAACTCTTGTCCGAATCCATGCTCCTTCTCCAACTCTCTTAAGTCAGATCTGCTATCTAAATCAGTCAATTTGGGTTTGAAACTTCCAGATCTATTCAGATCTCAATCATTTCGACCTTTTATGCTCTATTTTCATACTCAATCTATCAACCTTTACCTTGATCTGGTCTTTTTCTAACTTAATCTATCGTTCTCTTTATGTTTTGGATTTTACAGGGAACCGCACATGTTACGATTGGCAAGAAGCGGTGCCACCGCCTAAGTGTAGTTAGCCATAAGCGGTGCCACCGCCTGAATCCAGTGAGAAAGAAGCGGTTCTGCCTCAAAACTGTCTATCAATAGCTTCATCTACGCAGTGCCAAGTAGGCCTTGTTCCAGACTTTGTATTTTGATTTTTTGTGTGTTTTTGGCTTACTTTTTTATTGTTATATTCCCTCCTTAAACACGAAAAGATTGTCGAGTCCATTTCTGATTCTTTCCAGGCTCATAAAAAGTGACATTGTGTAATGAAACCTCATGGAGTTCTATTTAAACTCTTTTCAGGCTCGTAGAAAGTGACATTGTGTAAAGAAACCTCATGGAGTTCTCTTTATCTCTTTTCAGGCTCCCTAAATACAAAAATATCGTCGAGCGATCTTGTCTTCTTCACACTCGTTAAAGTATTTGAAGAGTCATTCGTTCGATGGTAGGTTATCTCTTTTTCGGTTCGGATAGGACCATTTATGAAAAAGGAACACTCCAGCAAATCATGACTGGAAGAGTTCCCTAAGGTATGATTTTATAATTTTTCGGGCCGTAGGGACTAAATCATACGAAAAAGGACCCCTTTGGAGTCTTCTTCCATATTCGTTCAGACTCTCTAAACATGAACGATACCGAGTTTTATTTCAGTGAACTCATTAAATTAAACATTGAGAGACCCATTTTGGGAACGAACCCATCCTCTCTCAGGTTCATAAAACATATGAGTCTGGACTTGTCTTTTGACAATCTATATCGAATGTTTGTTACCCTCTTTGAACTCGTAAAACTGTAAAGAGGCACTCATTAACCATAATGGGGGAAATGGGAAGGGAATCATTTTGTAAATAATGGCAGTTGTTTGTCATTACCTTTGAACATGGCACTTGTCTGCACATCATGTCAATCAATTGGGCATTCAGCTGATCTCCGCGATGATCCACTTTCATGAGTCATGTCACTCCTTTGAGTCTTTCAAAAGAATGCATTGTCCACTGTCGCATTGTGTGTTTGTCTTGTAGTCTTTTTGTTGTGTTGCCCGATGTTCAAAGGGGATTTCAAGAAGTTTTACCTCTGCAGTCCACACTGTTTTTGTGTCAGTATTTTTGAGTCAGTCTTATGGTTACTACATTCACATCATTCCAGAACTATGTTCCAAGTTTTGTGTCCTTGATGTGGGACTAATCATGGCCTTCCTTCGACGAGACTATTCCTGTCGACATCAGCTCATCATCCTGGAAATAGTCTTAGAAACACTATTTAGTACCTTGAGATCTGTATGCCTTAATGATAGATTTTCTCGCTCTTGAAATAGTTTCACATCATTGACCTTTGATCGATTGAATCAACTGGGTGTTCAACATCCGGACATCTATTCACACTTAGTAGATTGTACTAGATTACCTTGGGAATCATTGACATTAATGGTGATCTCCCTCGCACTTGTTAACAGTTCACATCATTGACCGGTAATCAAGAGGTTTCTACCCTGTTCAACCTCAGATCATTGTAATCACATGGATAGAATCGTACTTTGTGGAAGACGAGACAAAGACCCTGGGTATTTGTTTAAAGCGTTCATTGCTTTCCCGAGGTTACGATGGAGTTTTGTATATCTAGCATGGATCCACATTTGTATGGTCGTGGCTATGCTCAAATTTGTGTCTGTATGACATAGATCTACATTGTATGTCTAGTAGCTATGTCTAAGTTTGAGTCCTCTATCACATGGATCTACGCTGTATTCTAGTAACCATGCTTGTTTATTCCTCTCATGGATCTGCCTTGTATTGGTTTGCAACCATGATTTGGTTACTTGTGTCTATGATTCAACATACTGATGTACTACATATGCCTACTTGACAACATGCTCCGATCGAGCCGACATTTTCACCTCGTAGCGACGACTTGTTCTCTCAAATCTCTCGTTTATCATATCCCTCTAAGACTCATGGTTTAGGGGGCATCCTGCTATACTAAAATCTTGTCACCATCATGTGATAAGACTCTTAACATACCTATTTTCCCTTAATCCCAGCACTTGGAGTGGAAACTCATACCATTTGTCAATCTTTCACAACAATGCTTAGCACCGTGCTTTCCCCTTTATCCATGAGTGATACCTTGCTCGTACCGCCTATCCCTTGTTATCCACAAGTAGTGCCACCGCTTATGGCCCTTATTCCATAAGCATTTCTTACCTGAACTACTCTGTCATTGAAGGAGAAAAGCGGTACCCTGGGTAAAATGGGAAAAAGAGAAGTTTCTCGAGGCTTCTAGATCATTAGCCTCGTGTCCTCCATTATCCCTATCATTGTGGGTCAGTTGAGCTCGAGATCCCCCATCCTAAGATCTTAGAGGCCACCTCATCCACAAATCTCTCAACCATCCCTATCCATTGAGTCTTATAAATACAAGATCATATCCATGGTTGAGGGGAGAACCATTTGAAGTATTGTTATGCTATTGGATTGATCACTTGGCCCAAGCCATTGGAGAGCATAGAGATCAAAGTTGGAGCTTATGGGGGTGAGAGAGTTTGGTTTCATGGAGATGCATGTCAACACTAAGGCTTAATTGGTTGTAAACTTCTCCATTTTATCTTAATGCAAAGCTAATTTCCATCCCACATTATTGTTCTTGTTTGATTTCACATGTATATGTTGTTAGATTCCTTAGTCACTAACATGGATCAGTATATTATATTCTAGCAACTTTGATGTGTTTGCTTGTTTAATCTGATTGCAGGTACACAGGGTTACTATCGAAGCATCACATTCTAGGTATCTACAGTGTCTAGGGAGGGTTTTCAACCTTTGTCCTTCATTTTTTCTGGATCTGAACCATTAAGACCAGTGGAACACCTTACTATCCACAGAAGGTGAAATATTCCTACTAAAAAATCTGGAGACTCCGCTAGGGATTAGACATATGTATCAATTGTTCTAATCTTCCTCAGTTCTTCAACTCTTGTCCAAATCCAGGCTCCTTCTCCAACTCTCTTCATTCAGATATGCTATCTGACTCAGTCAATTTGGGCTTGAAACTTCCAGATCTGTTCAGATCTGAATCATTTCGACCTTTTATGCTCTGTTTTTATACTCAATCTATTAGACTTTACCCTGATCTGGTCTTTTTCTGACTTGATCTATCGTTCTCTTTGTGTTTTGTATTTTTAGGGAACCGCACATGTTCTGTTCGAAAGAAGCGGTGCCACCGCCTGAGCCTAGTTAGCCATAAGTGGTGCCACCACCTGAATCCAGTGAGCAAGAAGAGGTTTTACCTCAAAAACACCTATCAACAGATTCATCTGCGTGGTGCCAGGTAGGCCCTGTTCCAGGCTTTGTATTTTGATTTTTTTGTGTTTTTGGCTTACTTTTTGATGAAAATGAAGCGTATTTTTGAAAAACAAATTCTCCCTCACGGTCGGGAGGGGCCATGAATTGTATATTCTGCAGTCGCTTTGATTGTTTTTTTCCCTCTGCATTCAGAGAGAGTTTATGTTTCTTGCATTGGATTTTGCATTATTTTCTTTGCTGGAAACCTCTTGCTCTTTTCTATAGATATTATTCATTGGAATTGGAGAATATACATTTCATTTTCATGTGTAGGCTTTGGTTTGTTTTGTACTTGGAATGCATGAGTGATCCATGTTTTTTTTAGTCTTTATTTACTTGGGGTGATTCTTGTTTCCTTTTGCATGCTGATTTTTTCAGTGCTTGGTAGGAAAGATTGGTTCTTCGTTTCCTTGTCTGTTTCAAAGAGAAGTTTTAGTTTTCTCTCTTCTTTGTTTTATTCGCAAGCATGTTAATCGATTTTTTTCTTGTTTTGTGCATGATTGTTTGAAACTCTAGATCTTACTTTCATCAAGAAGAAATATATGTTTTCAGCTTTGCGTGCATTAGAGTTAGATTTGTTTGGAAACATTAGTGAAATCATCTTTCCATTGAGTTTTTATGCGTCTTTTTCAAGCATGAAAAGATAGGAAACATTTTGATTTATGTTATATGTTCTCTAGATATCTTTCTTATTTTTTTTTAATATTGTTTGGGGTGCATTGATATTTAAATTTTCATTTGAAATAGAATTGCATTTGCATTTGGGTGTGCATTTTTTGGGAAGAAAAGTAAATCTCTCTCCCTCTCTTAAGTAGAATTTCATTGAAGAGGAAAACTTGCATTATCATATAGATTAGTGTGCATATTCTTTAATTTCAAGTTTTCACTCGGTGTTTCCACCTAAACACACAAGATAAAATTAACGGTAGTACTAGGTTAAAAATTTTACCAATTTGAGTGATAAGTTAGAGACGTGTTCGACCGTCGTCAAGCATAGGAGCTGTCGTTACTTGTCTGCATTACATCCCAAGACTCGCGCGGTTCTTCCACGTACCGTCGATATATTGAATGGCCTTTCACGTATCCTTAAGGTATATAGAAAGGTACTTCACATACTTAATTGTTTATCGGAAGACCCCTTGTGTACGGTTATGCATTAGACAACACTACTACAGATTTGACCTTCCACGTACCTTGTGTATATCAAGAGACCCTTTTAGGAATCCTCAAACCATCTGAGTTATCCTTTTGGCCTGTGCTGTGAGGTTCTTCACTCTTATCCGCTCCTTTCACATGTTTTATTGCCGCTTTTAGATTGAGTAGTACTTGCTTGTGCATGGTAGTTAGGGGGTTATTAGAGAGTTTAGAGATGGCATCCTCATCTGGGACTACTACTCAAGACGTCCCTTTCCAAGGTGTACCTTTTGTATTCCCTCCAAGTGAAGGTATTGGTCCTCGCTTTATTGCCACTATAAATCTTCCTGGATTAACAATAGGATTACCGGTCTGGCTTTTTAATTTGGTAATTCCTGTTACACCTAATGTCTCAAATGTCACCTCTCCTTTGGGAGAGGATTGACCTCAACCTAATCCTTCTCCTTATTCGTCGGTTGTTGTTCCACCCCTTTCTTCTTCTTCGCTTGACCAAAGCTCTATGGTTAGTAGTCATGTGGATAAGAAGAAGAAGAAAGGGAAGAGTAAGAATAAGAAGGATAAGAAAGAGAAAAATCAGCAACCATCTGCTCTTGATGGTGCCCATTCTAAGAGAAAACCCAAAAAATCCAAGTTCCCTTGTAAGCTTTGCAAGGGGGACCACCTTCTTAAGGAGTGTCCTGGTCTCTCCCGTGTACAAGAAGAGTGGTCTAAAGGGTCCAAACCATCTGTGTCATCAACCTCTGATCATCATGTTGACGATACTCCCTCAACCATTGACCCATTAGTAAAAGTTCGTAAGGGTAAAGTCTTGTATCCTTGTTTGATTTGCAAGGCTATGAATCGTACTTTTCTTTGTCCAAGCATGGATGAAGCTTCACATTGGTTGGAAAATATTATTGATCATCAATAGGTGATTCCAACAAGTGATAGTAAGTTTTCCCTCAACCCCCCACTAGTTGACCAAGTGGTCGATTCGGATTTATCTATGGTTGATCCCACTCGTCCTTTGGAGAGTGAAGTTAAAGTGGCCGAGTCGATGTCATTTCCACCTAATCCCGCTCTTTCATCAAAGGGTGTTAAGACTGAAGTAGTCTCTTTGACGAATTCTTCGTCTTGTTCTTCTCTTCCAGTAGAGAATGAACTGAAACCTGCTTAAGTTTTTATGCTTCATTCTGATTGTTCTCGACAAGAGGAAATTTTGTCTGTTTCGACAGAACCCTCTACAAGTAGTGAGGTTATTTCCTTTGACTGGAGTAACCTAACAAAGTCTTGTCTTCATTCGAGTTTTCTTTTCCAGATAGTTGTGAATGTTACTGCTAGGCGGATACTTCGCACTATTGTTGATGAAGGGGCTTTTGTTAGTATTCTATCCTCAACTGCTTGGCAAGCTTTAGGTTCTCCTCAGCTTATGCCAGCCACCGATCAGATACTGGCTTTTAATCGAAGACCTACCGCACCTTTAGGCACCCTTCCTTATTTACCTATTACATTAGGATGGAAAACTGTCTATATTGATGTTATGGTGGTCCAAGGTCCTTTAGATTTTAATCTATTCCTTGGACGTGATTATATTTATGCCATCAAGGCTGTTGTGTCCTCACTCTTTGGAGTTATGCCTTTTCCCCATGATGGGAATATTGTGACCATTGATCAACTTTCCTTTGTTACACCTGACCATCACATTACTCCTAGTAATCCAACTGCCCTGAATGTGCCGCATGTTCTTGTGGTTCCTTCTCCTTCTTCTAGTTAGCTTCTTCCCATCGTAGGTAAAATGGGGGGCATGGCTCTAATCTATGGACATCATAATAGAGCTGAGCCGCTAGATTTTATGAAATGGGGGCAACCTACCAAGCTCTGGATATCATGTTGGGTAGGAGTAGGTTTGAGAGCATAGTTTACTTTTGGTTTCAAGCTCCTTAAAAAATAAAACCACTCCTTAAGCAGAGTTTACCCTTTTGGTTTCAAGCTTGCATAAAAATGAAACCACGTGGCAAGCAAAGCTCCCATTCTATGTTAAGCTTGTTAAAAAATGAAACAGTTTCCTTTGAGCAAAGTTCCCATTGTATGTCAATCTCGTTAAAAAATGAAATGGATCTCCTCAAGCATAGTTTACCTTTTGGTTTCAAGCTTGCATAAAAATGAAATCATTCTTGAGCACAGTTCATTTTCTATTTCAAGCTCATTAAAAAATGAAGTAGGTTTACTTAAGCATAGTTTACCTTTTGGTTTCAAGCTTGCATAAAAATAAAACCATGTTCCAAGCATAGTTACGTTCTGTTTCAAGCTTGCGTAAAAATGAAACAGATCCCCTTCCGTTGAGTCGAGTCTTCACTTTAGTGTTAGAACTTGAACCTTCTTTTCACCTGCCTAATTCTCGTTCTTCCTACCCCCTGGTGAACATTTTCACATTAGTAACCAGGTTTTTAGGTTGGGTATGGAAGAAGAATTGTCAGATGAAACGAAGCTTGGGGGGCATGTCGAGCCCCTAGCAACCACGTTAGGGATAGGATTCGCTAGCAATCATGTTGGGGGCAAGATTCCAACCTCTGTATATCATGTTAATGGGATTTTTCAAGCATAGTTTACCCATTGGTTTCAATCTTGCGTAAAAATGAAACCAATCGTTGAGCATTCTTTCAACTGATTTTCGAGCTCGTTAAAAACAGTAAGATGGTGTTGAGCTTACTTTTCATTTTTCGTGCTCTGGTTAAAACATGAAAAGTGGTTTGAGCTTAGTTTATTAATTTTTGTGCTCTCGATTCAAACATGAAAAATGTTAATGGAGTCTTCTTTTCACCTCCTTTTAAAGCTCCTTAAACATGAAAAGTGAGTTGAGTCCATTTCTGATTCTTTCCAAGCTTGTAAAAAGTGACTTTGTGTAAAGAAACCTCATGGAGTTCTCTTTAAACTCTTTTTAGGCTCCCTAAATACAAAAAGATCATCGAGCGATCTTGTCTTCTTCACACTCATTAAAGTATTTGAAGAGTCTTCCGTTCGACGGTAGGTTATCTCTTTTTCGGTTCGGATAGGACTATATACGAAAAAGGAACACACCAGCCAATCATGACTGGAAGAGTTCCCTATGGTATGATTTTATAATTTTTCGGGCCTTAGGGACTAAATCATACGAAAAAGGACCCCTTTGGAGTCTTCTTCCGTATTCATTCAGACTCTCTAAACATGAACGATACCAAGTTTTATTTCAGTGGACTCGTTAAATTAAACATTGAGAGACCAGTTTTGGGAATGAACCCCTCCTCTCTCAGGTTCGTAAAACATATGAGTCTAGACTTGTCTTCTGACAAGCTATACCGAGTGTTTGTTACCCTCTTTGAACTCGTAAAACTAAAAAGAGGCACTCATCAACCATGATGGGGGAAATGGGAAGGGAATCATTTTGTAAATAATGGCAGTTGTTTTTCATTACCTTTGAAAATGGAACTTATCTGCACATCATGTTAGTCAATTGGGTATTCAGTTGATCTCCGCGATGATCCACTTTCATGAGTCATGTCACTCCTTTGATTCTTTCAAAAGAATGCATCGTCCACTATTGCATTGTGTATTTGTCTCGTTTAGTCATGCTTCCAAGTGTTTTTGTCATGTCGCCCAATGTTCAAAGGGGATTTCAAGAAGTTTCACCTCTGCAGTCCACACTATTTTTGTGTCAGTATTTTTGAGTCAGTCTTATGGTTACTACATTCACATCATTCCAGAACTATGTTCTGAGTTTTGTGTCGTCGATGTGGGACTCATCATGGCCCTCCTTTGATGAGACTATTTTCGTCGACATCAGCTCATCATCCTGGAAATAGTCTTAGAAACACTATTTAGTACCTTGAGATCTGTATGCCTTAATGACAAATTCTCTCGCTCTCGACATAGTTTCACATCATTGAACTTTGATGGATAGAATCAACTGGGTGTTCGACATCAGGACATCTATTCACACTCAGTAGATTGTACTAGAGTACATTGGGAATCATTGACATTAATGGTGATCTCCCTCGCACTTGTTAACTGTTCACATCGTTGGCTGGTAATCAAGTGGTTTCTACCATGTTTGACTTCAGATCATTGTAATCACATGGATAGAATCGTACTTTGTGGAAGACGAGATGAAGACCCTAGGTATTTGTTTAAAGCATTCATTGCTTTCCCAAGGTTGTGATGGAGTTTTTTATATCTAGCATGGATCCGCATTTGTATGGTCGTGGCTATGCTCAAATTTGCGTCTGTATAACATAGATCTACATTATATGTCTGGTAGTTATGTCCAAGTTTGAGTCCTCTATCACATGGATCTATGTTGTATTCTAGTAGCCATGCTTGTTTATTCCTCTCATGGATCTACCTTGTATTGGTCTACAGCCATGAGGTGGTTACTTGTGTCTATGAGTCAACATACTGATGTACTACAGATTCCTATTTGACAACATGCTCCGATCGAGACGAAATTTTTACCTCGTAGCGACGAATTGTTCTCTCAAATATCTCGTTTATCATATCCCTCTAAGACTCATGATTTAGGGGGCATCCTGTTATACTAAAATCCTATCACCATCATGTGATAAGACTCTTAACATACCTATTTTCCCTTAATCCCAGCACTTGGAGTGGAAACTCATAGCCTTTGTCAATATTTCGCAAAAATGCTCAGCACCGTGCTTTCCCCTTTATCCATGAGCAATATCTTGCTCACACTGCCTATCCCTTGTTAGCCACAAGCAGTACCACCACTTATGGCCCTTATTCCATAAGCGTTTCTTACCTGAACCGCTCTGTTATTGAAGGAGAAAAGCAGTACCCTGGGTAAAATGGGAAAAAGAGAAGTTTCTCGAGACTTCTAGATAATGAGCCTCATGTCCTCCCTTATCCTTATCATTGTGGTTTAGTTGAGCTTGAGATCCCCCATCCTAGGATCTTAGAGGCCACCTCATCGACAAATCTCTCAACCATCCCTATCCATTGAGCCTTATAAATACAAGCTCATATCCATGGTTGAGGGGAGAACCATTTGAAGTATTGTTATGATGTTGGATTGATCACTTGGCCCAAGCCATTGGAGAGCATAGAGAGCAAAGTTGGAGCTTATGGGGGTGAGAGTGTTTGGTTTCATGGATATGCATGTCAACACTAAGGCTTAATTGGTTGTAAACTTCTCCATTTTATCTTAATGCAAAGCTGATTTTCGTCCCAAATTACTGTTCTTGTTTGATTTCACATGTATATGTTGTTAGATTCCTTAGTCGCTAACAGGGATCAGTAGATTATATTCTAGCATCTTTGATGTGTTTGCGTGTTTAATCTGATTGCAGGTACACAGGGTTACTATTGAAGCATCACATTCCATGTATCTCCGTCATCCAGGGAGGGTTTTCAACCTTTGTCCTTCATTTTTTCTGGATCTGAACCATTCAAACCAGTGGAACACCTTACTGTCCGCAAAAGGTGAAATATTTTTGCTAACAAATCTGGAGACTCCGCTGGGGATTAGATATATGTATCAGTTGTTATGATCTTCCTCACTTCTTCAAATATTGTCCAAATCCAGGCTCCTTCTTCAACTCTCTTCAGTCAGATGTGCTATCTGACTCAGTTAATTTGGGTTTGAAACTTCCAGATCTGTTCAGATCTAAATCATTTCGACCTTTTGTACTCTGTTTTTATACTCAATCTATCAGCCTTTACCATGATCTGGTCTTTTTCTGACTTGATCTATCGTTCTCTTTGTGTTTTGGATTTTTATAGGGAACCACACATGTTCTGTTGGCAAGAAGCGGTGCCACCACTTGAGTCTAGTTAGCCATAAGCAGTGCCACCACCTGAATCCAGTGAGAAAGAAGTGGATATGCCTCAAAACCACCTATCAGCAGCTTCATCTATGCGGTGCCAGGTAGGCCCTGTTCTAGACTTTGTATTTTGATTTTTTGTGTGTTTTTAGCTTACTTTTTTATGAAAATGAAGCGTATTTTTGAAAAACAAATGCTCCCTCACGGCCGGGAGGGGCTATGAATTGTATATTCTGCAGTCGCTTTGATTGTTATATTCCCTCTGCATTCAAAGAGAGTTTGTGTTTCTTGCATTGGATTTTGCATTATTTTCTTTGCTGAAAACCTCTTGCTCTTTTCTGTAGATATTATTCATTGGAATTAGAGAATATACATTTCATTTTCATGTGTACGCTTTGGTTTGTTTTGGACTTGGAATGCATGAGTGATCCATGTTGTTTTGAGTCTTTCTTTACTTGGGGTGATTCTTGTTTCCTTTTGCATGCTAATTTTTTCAATGCTTGGTAGGAAAGATTGGTTCTTCATTTGCTTGTCTGTTTCAAAGAGAAGTTTTAATTTTCTCTCTCCTTTGCTTTATTCGCAAGCATGTTAATCAATTTTCTTCTTGTTTTGTGCATGATTGTTTGAAACTCTAGATCTTACTTTCATCAAGAAGAAATATATGTTTTCAGCTTTGCGTGCATTAGAGTTAGATTTTTTTGAAAACGTTAGTGAAATCATATTTCCATTGAGTTTTTATGCGTCTTTTTCAAGCATGAAAAGATAGGAAACATTTTGATTTATGTTATATGTTCTACAGATATATTTCTTATTTGCTTTGAAGATTGTTTGGGGTGCATTGATATTTCACTTTTCGTTTGAAATAGAATTGCATTTGCATTTAGGTGTGCATTTTTTGGGAAGAAAAGTAAATCTCTCTCCCTCTCTTAAGTAGAATTTCATTGAAGAGAAAAACTTGCATTATCATATAGATCAATGTGCATCTTCTTTAATTTCAAGTTTTCACTCCATGGTTCCACTTAAACGCACAAGATAAAATTAACGGTAGTACTAGGTTAAAGCTTTTATCAATTTGAGTGATAAGTTAGAGACGTGTTCGGGCATGGTTAAGCGTAGGAGCTGTTGTTACTTGTCTGCATTACATCCCGGGACTCGCGCGGTTCTTCCACGTATCGTCGGTATATCGAACGGCCTTTCACGTACCCTTGAGGTATATAGAAAGGTAATTCACGTACTCGATTGTATATCGGAAGGCCCCTTGTGTACGGTTATGCATTAGACAACACTACTACCGATTTGAGCTCCCACATACCTTGCATATATCGAGAGACCCTTTTAGGAATCCTCAAACCATCTGAGTTATCCTTTTGGCTTGTCATGTGAGGTTCCTGACTCTTATCCACTCCTTTCCAATTTTTTCTTCTCGCTTTTAGTTTGAGAAGTACTTGCTTGTGCATGGTAGTTAGGGGGTTATTAGAGAGTTTAGAGATGGAATCCTCATCTGGGACTACTACTCAAGAGGTCCCTTTCCAAGGTGTACCTTTTGTATTCCTTCCAAGTGAAGGTATTGGTCCTCCCTTTATTGCCACTCTAAATCTTCCTGGATTAACTATAGGATTACTGGTCTATATTTTTAATCTGGTAATTCCTGTTACACCTAATGTCTCAAATGTCACCTCTCCTCTGAGAGAAGATCGACCTCAACCTAATCCTTCTCCTTCTTCATCGATTGTTGTTCCACCCCTTTCTTCTTCTTCACTTGACCAAAGCTCTATGGTTAGTAGTCATGTGGATAAGGGGAAGAGTAAGAAGAAGAAGGATAAGAAAGAGAAAAACCAGCAATCATCTGCTCTTGATGGTGCTCATTCTAAGGGAACACCCAGAAAACCCAAGTTCCCTTGTAATATTTGCAAGGGGGACCACGTTCTTAAGGAGTGTCCCGGTCTCTCCCATGTACAAGAAGAGTGGTCTAAAGGGTCCAAACCGTCTTTGTCATCAACCTCTGATCATCATGTTGACGATACTCCCTCAACCAGTGACCCATTAGTAAAAGGTCGTAAGGGTAAAGTCTTGTATCCTTGTTTGATATGCAAGGCTATGCATCATACTTTTCTTTGTCCAAGCATTGATGAAGCTTTTCATTGGTTGGAAAATATTACTGATCGTCAACAAGTGAATCCAACAAGTGATAGTAAGTTTTTCCTTGATCCCCCACTGGTTGACCAAGTGGTCGATTCAGATTTATCTGTGGTTGATCCCACTCTTCCTTTGGAGATTGAAGTTAAAGTGGTCGAGTCGGTGTCATTTCCACCTGATCCCGCTCTTTCATCAAAGAGTGTTAAGACTGAAGTAGTCTCTTTGACGAATTCTTCGTCTTGTTCTTATCTTCCAGTAGAGAATGAACTGAAACCTGCTTAAGTTTTTATGCTTCATTCTGATTGTTCTCGACAAGAGGAAATTTTGTCTGTTTCAACAGAACCCTCTCCGAGTAGTGAGGTTATTTCCTTTTACTGGAGTAACCTAATAGAGTCTCGTCTTCATTCAAGTGTTCCTTTCCAGATAGTTGTGAATGTTACTGCTAGGAAGATACTTCGCACTATTGTTGATGAAGGGGCTTCTGTTAGTATTCTATCCTCAACTGCTTGGCAAGATTTAGGTTCTCCTCATCTTGTGTCAGCCACCGATCAGATACTGGCTTTTAATCGAAGACCTACTACACCTTTAGGGACCCTTCCTTATTTACCTATTACATTAGGAGGGAAAACTGTCTGTATTGATGTTATGGTGGTCCAAGGTCCTTTAGATTTTAATCTACTCCTTGGATGTGATTATATTAATGCCATGAAGGTTGTTGTGTCCACACTCTTTAGAGTTATGCATTTTCCCCATGATGGGAAGATTGTGACCATTGATCAACTTTCCTTTGTTACACCCAACCATCGCATTACTCCTAGTAATCAGACTACCATGAATGTGTTGCATGTTCTTGTGGTTCCTTCTCCTTCTTCTAGTTAGCTTCTTCCCATCATAGGTAAAATGGGGGGCATGGCTCTAATCTATGGACATCATAATAGAGCTGAGCCGCTAGCTTTTATGAAATGGGGGAAACCTACCAACCTCTGGATATCATGTTGGGTAGGAGCAGGTTTGAGAGCATAGTTTACTTTTGGTTTCAAGCTCCTTAAAAAATAAAACCACTCCTTAAGCAGAGTTTACCCTTTTGGTTTCAAGCTTGCACAAAAATGAAATGATGTGGCGAGCAAAGTTCCCATTATGTGTTAAGCTCGTTAAAAAATGAAATGGATCTCCTCAAGCATAGCTTACCTTTTGGTTTCAAGATTGCATAAAAATGAAATCATTCCTGAGCATAGTTCATTTTCTATTTCAAGCTCGTTAAAAAATGAAGTAGGTTTCCTTAAGCATAGTTTACCTTTTTCTTTCAAGCTTGCATAAAAATGAAACCATGTTCTAAGCATAGTTTACCTTTTGGTTTCAAGCTTGCATAAAAATGAAACCATGTTCCAAGCAAAGTTACCTTATGTTTCAAGCCTTTGTAAAAATGAAACATATCCCCTTCCCTTGATTCGAGTCTTCCCTTTAGTGTTAGAACTTGAACCTTCTTTTCACCTGCCCAATTCTCGTTCTTCCTACCCCCTGGTGAACATTTTCACATTAGTAACCAGGTTTTTAGGTTGGGTATGGAAGAACAATTGTCAAACGAAATGAAGCTTGGGGGGCATGTCAAGCCCTTATCAACCATGTTAGGGGTAGGCTTCGCTAGCAATCATGCTTGGGGAAAGATTCCAACCTCTGTATATCATGTTAATGGGATTTTTCAACCATAGTTTACCCATTGGTTTCAAGCTTGCATAAAAATGAAACCAATCCCTAAGCATTCTTTCAACTGATCTTTGAGCTCGTTAAAAATAGTAAGATGGTGTTGAGCTTACTTTTCATTTTTCGTGCTCTAGTTAAAACATGAAAAGTGGTTTGAGCTTAGTTTATTACTTTTTCGTGCTCTGGATTCAAACATGAAAAAGGTTAATGGAGTCTTATTTTCACCTCCTTTTCAGGCTCCTTAAACATGAAAAGATCATCGAGTCCGTTTCTGATGCTTTCCAGGCTCGTAAAAAGTGACATTGTGTAAAGAAACCTCATGGGCTTCTCTTTAAACTCTTCTCAGACTCCTTAAATACAAAAATATCATCGAGTGATCTTGTCTTATTCACACTCATTAAAGTATTTGAAGAGTTGTCCGTCCGACAGTAGGTTATTTCTTTTTCAGTTCAGATAGGACTATTTACAAAAAAGGAACACTCCAGCCAATCATGACTAGAAGAGTTCCCTAAGGTATGATTTTATACTTTTTCAGGCCTTAGGGACTAAATCATATGAAAAAGGACCCCTATGGAGTCTTCTTCCATATTCGTTTAGACTCTCTAAAAATGAACGGTACCGATTTTTCTTTCATTGGACTTGTTAAATTAAACATTGAGAGACCCGTTTTGGGAATGAACCCCTCCTCTCTCATGTTCATAAAACATATGATTCTGGACTTGTCTTTCGACAAGCTATATCGAGTTTGTTTTACCCTCTTTGAACTTGTAAAACCGAAAAGAGGCACTCATCAATGATGATGGGGGAAATGGGAAGGGAATAATTTTGTAAATAATGGCAGTTGTTTGTCATTACCTTTGAACATGGCACTTGTTTGCACATCATGTCAGTCAATTGGGTATTCAGCTAATCTCCGCGATGATCCACTTTCATGAGTAATGTCACTCCTTTGAGTTTTTCAAAAGAATGCATTGTCCACTATCGCATTGTGTGTTTATCCCATTCAGTCATGCTGCCAAGTCTTTTTGTCGTGCCGCCCGATGTTCAAAGGGGATTTGAAGAAGTTTTACCTCTGCAGTCTACACAATCTTTTGTGTCAGTATTTTTGAGTCAGTCTTATGGTTACTACATTCACATCATTCCAGGTATCTACGGTGTCCAGGGAGGGTCTTCAACCTTTGTCGTTCATTTGTTCTGGATCTGAACCATTCAAACCAGTGGAACACCTTACTGTCCGCAGAAGGTGAAATATTCTTGCTAACATAAAAACAACCCTTTTTCCTTAAATGGTCTTAGATTATATGTCCTACAAATATTGTAATAAAATATGGAAAAGGGAGGATAAACATAGTTAAGAAAAGGATATGAAGGCTTTGATTAACATTCAAAATCATTCAGAATGAGAGACCAACAACTCCCTGGGATGAAGTGGTTGCACATCCTCATGCTACTGCCTTAAATATATTAAGTAAAACCAATATGAACATTATTCCAATAGTAGAAGGGATGCCCAAAATCTATAATTGCATAGTATCCTAAAAAACATTCAACCTCAATCCAAGCTGCAATTTTCTTAAACTTATTCCAGTGTTGAACTTTTGTATGATTCTTCAAAGTGCACCAAAGTAATGGAAAGTAGAAGCTTATTCCTATCTACTTAGTCCCCCTTATTTTTAAGGATTCAATATATAAAAAATTTCTAGTCACAACTATATTGAACATTGGATATTTCATTGGGTCTCTGTGTTGAAATAATCGGGGTGTTAACTACCATCTTTCATGAGTAAACATCATTACATTCCTAGTGTGTGAATATTGAACCTCCACAAAATATGTATGCTTATCCTATGATTTACCCTGAACATTTTAATCTCATTGGATTCTAATATAAAGTTGTGATCATCATTAATAACCACTACAGGTATTAGGTGTTCTCCTCCTAATGTTATACCTGAAGGTAATTCACATTGGGTGAATAAACTCATGCCCTTTTTCCACCTAATTTTATTTTGAATGAAATATGAAAATGGTTGAATTTGAATATCCCCAACCATAGGATTTGGATTCCAACTAGTCGCATCTTTCAAAAAAGAAAGTGAATCGGTAAGCTCACACAGTAAATTTTTCCCATCATGGGAAGACATAGAGTAAATATTTATAAAAATATAGATAGTACAAAATCC
Organism: Pseudotsuga menziesii; assembly: GCA_001517045.1. Lineage (NCBI taxonomy): Eukaryota > Viridiplantae > Streptophyta > Pinopsida > Pinales > Pinaceae > Pseudotsuga > Pseudotsuga menziesii. The sequence continues at coordinate 656,417 of LPNX010717711.1, forward strand.
ATGTTGTTCTCCTGTTATAAGCCTTATTATTCCTAATATACTCCACTATTTATGTAATAATACGGAGTATATTCTGGAAGGACATCTACAAGAGAGGGATTGTATCGCAAGTGTGACAAGTTATTTGAACTTCTTTCTCTTTAATTTTTAATTGCTTCTTAAGCCTTATTATTCCTAATATACTCCACTATTTATGTAATAATACGGAGTATATTCTGGAAGGACATCTACAAGAGAGGGATTGTATCGCAAGTGTGACAAGTTATTTGAACTTCTTTCTCTTTAATTTTTAATTGCTTCTTGAAATTATCCATTTTTTATTTCCATTTGTTTTCTTCTTTTAGATGTTGCACAACCCATTGTTATTGCATTCTCTATATCTCTACTTTATATTCTTTTTAAAATTAGACCTAAATCATATAATTCCTCCTTTCCTTTGCACTAATGAAAATTGACTTTGAGGGAGCTAGGGCCAAGGTATTAGTTGTAATATCATCTAAAATTTTGTTCATAAATTTCTGAACATATTTTGTAGTATTACTTACAATTTCATCCTTAAGATCTTCATATATTTTTGTTGCATTGGTTAACAAGTCCAAATTAGATATTAGTGGTTCACAATTTGGTCACTTAGTTTGATGTATTGTTATTCTAATTTTGAATCTTCTATTTTTCAATTTACTCTTTTGAATATGCCTATATCAGTTCCCAATTTATGGTGTGATTTCTCACACACGTGTGATAAATTTACCCACCAAGGCATCGTCCAGTCCTTGGTAGTAGATTCAATAGGGAAAACAAAACAACAAAAAACTAAGATAAACAAACAATCAACATTCTTCAAATTGCAATACACAAGAACATTAGACAACATGTGAGGAATCAAAGATTTGATTTTAGTGATATCAGAAAGGAAATAATAGAGTAGCACCTTAGTACATTGTAGAGGAAATGGAGCCTTTGTATTTGTCCAAGGGAAGGTCCATGCGTCTCCTTTTCGACCTCTCAATATCCAACCAGTTGTCACTAAGTAGATCCCCACAATGGTGAAGTAGAAAGTAGGTAACGGTCTTCTTCCAGTTCAGCAAGAATTTCGGTAGAGTAATGACGTGGGTATGATGTGGAAATTGTGTATGGAATGGTGACATTGAGGGATTTTTAATAGGAACAAGAGTGGTCAAGAGAAATATCTAGATCCATTATGAACATTCTCCATCTCCTTGATTTCTTATTAAATAAATTAGGGTTTTAGAAGCTAGATTTGTAACTAATTTTGTACCACATCAATGTATGTGTCCAATTTTGGCCCCTACTTCATTAGGGAAGGAAATAAAAAACTTCATCTTGAAATTCATTTTTTGGGACCAAACCACGACTTATTGGTAAAAATTTGTGACCTAGGTCGCTCTTTTTGAGAGAAAAGTAGCAACCCTTTCTAAATGGTCAACTACATGGTTTGAATTTCAATTTTTGGGAGTTTTCTCACTTCCTTGGGTCGTATGGATGGAATGAGGTGGGAAATGGTGCTTATGATTCAATCTAATGATGTATAAGTGTCACAAAGATAATGACATGGTAGATGGGAAAATTTTGGTTGTTAACATATTTCCCCCTGATGTGTGAGGTCAGGAGCTCATCGTATGGATAAAATACATTATAGGATTTTCTTACTTTCAGGAGATAAGGGATGGTGGTTGGACAAGAGACATAAATCACGGTGGAGAGGACTCACTCTCTTGAGGGACTACAAAGACCCATACTTGCAGACATGGTACTCAAAATGGATGAGGTGTACATAATATCGTATGTATGGATGAGGCAGGAAAACCCATGCTTGTATCAATGTCTCAGTATAAACTAGGATCTAGACCAAGAGGGGTGTTATGCAACAAAATACCCAAAAGATCATAAATAGACAATAAAGAGTAATCCATGCCTTAATAATGAAGAAAATAGATGAATAGAAATCCTCTTCGAGGGGGAGATCTCCTTATACAATGTAATAAGTACACAAGACAAGAAAAGACAAGAAAAAATTATTCAATGAAAATGTATCCTTGATATATATAAGAAACAAAGAGGTACAATCACCACTAATGGACTCAAGTCGACATCAATAATATAACAATACTAATATAAAGTTCCAAATTTAGGGGGGAATGGGACAAATTTAGGGCTTAACATGCCCCTCCCCTTCATATAAGTGTTGTCCTCAATGCTTGGTTAGTTGTGGATGCTTTTGTATGAAGGAATCATCTTCCCATGGAAAATTTTCTATGGGTAAGTTCTTCCAGTTGATGAGGTACTCAGTAACAACCCGATTTTATAGTTGTTTGGTCTTTGTTTTAGTGATTTTTCAAGGCTCCAATATGAATTTTACTTCTTCATAAAGCTCCAACAAGATAGTTTGAATTGGTATATTGTATCCTATTACCTTCTTTAAGAAAGAAAGATGGAAAACTAGATGTACCTTTGAAGATGAAGGGAGCTTTAATTTGTAATCCATACTACCAATATTCTACAAAAATTTAAGGACCATAGTACTTGGGTGCAAATTTATTGTCCTTATTTAGTTTCTTGAGGGACATCTATTTGTAAGGTTGTATCCTAAAAAATGCCCAATCCCCTTATTCAAAACTTATTTCACTATGATGTTGATTTGCTTGTTGTTTCATACTATTTTTTTATAAAACTAGCCTATCCTTCAATATATGGAGAACTTCTAGTTGGTGCTTTAGGTGATATTTATCGTACTTACATTAAAAGGATGAGAATTTCACAAAAGTGTGCATACTTGGTGATTCTATCAACAACCACCATAATAACATTCTTCCCTTCTAACTTGGGTATACCTATGATAAAATCCTTTGAGACATCCTCCCATTGGTGACAAGGTATGTCTAATGGTTGTAAAAGACCTAGGGTATTAACTATTTCAATATTATTTTTTTTTGAAAACCAAACATTCTACCATGAACCTTTCCACATCAAATTTAAGACCTTCCCAAAAAAATTCCTTCTCGACCTTATGGTAGGTTTTTAGGAATCCTGAGTTCCCTCCTATAGGAGGGTTGTGTAGTCTCAGACAAGGATGATTTTAAGGAACCATACTTATTTAAAAGTGTATAAATATTGGCGAATATTACCAATTCTTAAAACACCAACTATAAAATGATTGGCGATATTTTTCAAAAAATATTTTAATTTCCAAGGATTTTATATCATTTATATAATAATTTGGCTATTTTTAGGGTGAAAATTTTTTACCCCATCAAAATTGGGCTAAACAGGGCTTCAAAAAATGCAAAATGGCGAATCTTTTTTGGGAGAAAAACATGGAAAAATAGCCCACTGGGCTAAAATTCGCCCCTAAAATTATCCCTGGTCTCAGAAGTAACTTTTGTTTGAGTTGGGAGTTCTTACATATATATAAGTGATTCATATACCATAGTGAATCTTCTCTACACAAAATTATATGATACACTGGTATTTCTTTTTATCGTTTGAATGAGCATCCACATTGATATGGAATTCTTCTATTCTTCCCTTTATTCTACTATCCAATTGGGTTGTATAATAGAAATAGCACAAAGTAATGCCTCAACATCCTCATCTTTTCTTAAGAATGCATATGCCACCATATTTTGTTTCCTTTTTATACATGATTTCAAAGTCATATCCCAACATTTTGGTTACCCTTTTCTTTGCTCTTGCAAAAGTAGTCTATGTTCCAAGAATCATGATTTGTTTTGACATTTAGTTTCCAACCTATTAGGTAAGGACGCCATTGCTTAAGTGCATGTAGTATTTCTATCATTTTCTTTTCATTAATGGGTTTGTGCAAGTTCTTTCCTCTAATTGGCCTACTTTAAAAATCAAATGGTCTTCCTTCTTGCATTAGAATAGCACCAATGCAATTTCCTAAGGCATCACATTCCACAATAAAGGTTTTTGTGAAGTTTGGTGTAGTCAGGGTAGAGGCTTTGAAAATTTCCTCTTTAAGTTATTTAAAATCTTGAATTTCCTCTGGAGTCCAAGAGAATGAATCCTTCTTCACTAATGTTGGAAAAGGTTCTACTATTATTCCAAAGTTCCGAACAAACTTGTGGTATTACCTTGTTAAACCTAAGAATCCTAAGAATCCTCTAAAATTCTTCAAGGTTTTGGGAATCATCCAATCCATCATGGATTTAATTTTGTTAAGGTCTACCTTTACACCTTCATGAGATACAATAGACCCAAATACTCTACCTATTTTTCCCCAAAGAAACATTTGGAAGGTTTTGCATATAGTTGTCACTCCTTTAGTAGTTGTAGCACCATGTAACCATGTTAAACATGTTCTTACCAAGTCTTTCTAAAGATTAGTATATCATCAAAAAATGCTAACACAAATTTTCTAAGGAAGGGCTTGAAAATGGAATTCATCAAACCTTGAAATGTGGAAGGTGCATTTGTAAGGCCAAAAGGAATAACAAAAAATTCATATTGACCTTCATGAGTTATGAATGTTGTTTTGGGGATGTCTTATTCCTTCATTCTAATATAATGATATCCTAAATGAAGATTCGACTTTGTGAAGTAAACTGCTCCATTTAGTTCATCTAACTTTTCATCAATGAGAGGAATGGGAAACTTATCTTTAATGGTGAGCTTGTTGAGATCTCTATAATATAGACACATACGCCATGATACATTCTTCTTGTGTACCATTACCACTAGTGAAGAGTAAGAACTTTGGCTAGGCTTAATTTTTCCATCCTCTAACATTTATTCAACCATACTCTCAATTTTACTATTTTTCACTAAGGGGTGTCTATAAGGTCTGATGTCAGGAGGAACACTTCCTGAAATCAAGTGAATAGCATGATCACTATCTTAAGTAGGTGGCATACCTTTTGGAATATCTTTAAATACCTTGGAATTCTTATCAATAACCCTTTGTAGATATAAGAGAATAGGAGGCTTAGATGTTTCAACCTCTAGTGAGAATAATTGTGCAATTGCACCCTTATGTCCATTTTTCAACATTTTTTTCATTTCATTAGAGATTATCACCTTGCTTGGTTTCCATGTGACACCCCTTAACTGAAATTATTTTCCTTCCCCTAAAAATTTCATCAAAATTTATTGAAAATTAAAATCCATTGTTCCCAATGATTGTAACCATTGAACCTTTAAGACAACATCAACAACACCCATTGGGATAGAAATAATTGTATTATTCAATACATATTCCCCCATAGTAATATTGATATTATGGCATTTCCCCAAGCAATCAATAGTTCCTCCATTTGCAATTATTACTTGAAACTCTGGTGCTAGATATATAAAGCAAATGAGAACTTTGTCTAATTTACATTGAATGAAATTATGAGTACTACCAATATCAATCAACACGGTTACCTTTTTAGTTTGGATATATCCTTCAATATTGAGAGTTTGAGGAGTTCTAATTTGATTGAATGCATGACCAGATGCGATGGGAGTAATATTTTTAAGGGAAATATCTTCTATTTATTTAGCTTGAGATGGTTCTTATTCTTTTTCTTATTCCTCTTCATAATATATGTAGAATAATTTATTCTGACCACACTTATGCACCTTACTATACTTGTTGTCACAATTAAACTATACACCTTTTTCTATTATTTCATCAATTTATTGAGGTGTTAACCTTATTGGTTGAGGTGGGTTATAATAATGAACATTATTATATCTATAGGTGTCAGAGGTGGTCCTTTTAGTAGCCATCACCATGCTTTTACTTTCAACCTTCCTGACCAACATGAAATCCTTCTATAAAGATGTTGGTTTGAAGAGATGCAACTCATGGTGAATGTATTCCTTCAAGATTCCAATAAAGATATCTAACAATTTATTATCTCATATTCCCTCCACTCTAAGACTCAACTTTTGAAATTGTTGAATGAGATTGATTACAGAACCCTTTTTCCTTGGATTTATCAATTGGGTAAAGAATAAATTTCTCTAAACATCATCATGATATGATATAAATTATTATGTAAAAATAGACCAAGATATAATGGAGCTATTCTTGTATTCACAAAGACATTGGTATCACACAAACTAATCATGTTCTAAATATAAATATGCAATAGTTACCTTTTGTAGATTTGGCACATGGTGTATATCAAAGAATTGCTCCTTTTGGAATATCCATGTTATGGGATCCTTGCAATAAAAATTCTTCATGTTAATATTAGGGAGCTGGATTCCCCTTGGGGACCATCCCTGACTACTTCCATTATTAGATTAAAATCCTCTTAGAGTATGTTATTAATGGAAGGTTTCTCAACATGGACATTATCTTTATCTTCTTGAGTACCCTTGGACACATCATCACCTTTAACTTAGATTTTCCTTTGGATTTTGTATGAGCTTAGTAATCCTTTCAATATTATAATCCATATGTCCTGCCATTTTAATATCCATATGTACAATCCTTTCCTCCATATTATTCTCTAAATTAACTAAATCAATCGCTCTCATAGTCCCTTTAATCAAATTTTCTAGCTTGTACACCCAAAAAGATAAGTCTTCAATTTCATTGAAGGTCAAGGATGAATCCTCTAGTGGTTTAATTGGAGGGTGATTTTTTCCACCACATTTTGGTTCCATGTCTAATAATAAAAATAGATATATAGAATATTTATCGCACCTTTGAGATCACCCAAATTAGATCCTTCTACTAAAAGTTATTCAAATTTAAAATGGTGTACCTTTTTCAAACCCTAATTTAGCGATTGATTTGCTAACCAACCTTCCAAATGATGTAACTCTAAAATTTAGAACCCTCTAAGTCGAAAAAATTTTTTTGTAGTAGCTTGATATGTCCTCTCTTCAATGCCATAGTTATAGCCTAATTATGATGTGCTAATAAAATTTATTGCAATTTTCCCAACACTTGTATTTTTGGCCCTTTCAGAAGAGCAAAAGTATATGGACGGCCATGTGTCCAATTTTTTGGATTTGATTCCAAAAATTTTACCATAGATATTGTGGTTGGTATTTTTCATGATACAATAGGTATTACTCAATTTGAATCTTACATGCTCCATATATAACAGTTTTTATAGATCACTTGTTTGAGCCAATTTTTTGGACTACTCTGAAACCCTAATTTACACAAAACATTTCTTAAAAAGTATAGAGAAAAAAAGAGATAAAATGTTTACCACATGTACTTTGGTATGTCCTCTATGTCCCCTCCAATTTAAACTATCTAAAAATTTGTAGAAAAAAAATTATAGTGAAAATTCCAAGCTGGCTAGTTTTGGAAGCACCCAAGCTTTGATACCAAATGTTATGCAACAAATTCCCCAAAAGAGAATAAATAGACAAGAAAGAGTAATCCAAACCATAATAGTGAAGAAAAGAGATGAATGGAAAGCCCTTTTGAGTGGGAAATATCCTTATATAACGTACTAAGTACACAAGACAAGACAATACGGGATGATTCAAATGAAAAGGTTTCCTTGATATATATAGGAGACAAAGATGTACAATTACCACTGATGGACTCAAACTGACATCAACAATATAAAAATTCTAATATAAAGTTCCCAATTTAGGGGGAAATGGACCCAATTTTGGGCTTAACAAGGGGATTAATCAATACAAGAATATTTTTTGGATACAATACATCATGAGGGTCAATGAGGTTCCTAATATAGATACAAAATGATACATAATCATTGTCCAGGCATGGTTTATCTGAAGAACACATGTTGGAACAATGGAATCTCAATAGAATGCATAATCAAAATAACTAAAGCCCTACTAAAACTAAACGGGATCAAGATATGGAAGGAGTATAGAATAAGGAATGTCACTCCTCACATGTGACTCAAATAATTGAAGGATTAATTCAAACAGATCCATGGAACTGCAACTAAAACTAGATCATATGAAGCATATGACTGAAGGAATTACAAACACTCTCGCCAACATAGCCCAAATACCACATGAATCATGTGACTAAGTAGATTCCAATAGACTCAAACATTGGATAAAGTCAAGGATATCTAAGTTCTTAGACCAAACTAGATAAGAGAACCATTACCATGTATAATTTTCAATGGTGCAATTAGGAGTTGAAGTTTAGAACATGAGAAACAACCAATCTAAGGGGAACAGAGGTATCCCCTTATTCATTCCAAGGGAACCCGCCAATAATGGTAATGGGCTCTAAGGTACAAGGCTCCCCTATGTCTGTCCTTTGGAATATAAATGTTGTTGTCAATAAAGGGTGACTCGATGCCAACAAGGCAATGATGCTTCCCTGGTGGAAGCATGAGGGATACATCCAACTAATGGAGAGAGATTAGGGCTGGGACACTAATAGGGGATACATGGGTGACTGATTATGGGATTCAAACTTATGTTATTTAAATCATGAATGCATGGATGACTTGGAAACATGTGTGAAACTTAGGATAAAAGTTGGGGATGGATACAAATAGAGTACCAGAGGACATATCTGTTAGGATTATTAATCCTCCCTTGTACAAATTTGGTCATATGTCTAAATCAGGAGTCATGTCTAAATCAGGAGTCCATCCAGTCTATTTATAGTCATTA